>NIVC01000001.1:2277500-2492500 GCA_002269645.1 Macrostomum lignano | reverse complement strand
AGTAAAGATGCAAGGTTAGAAAAAGCGAACTAGAGATTTGTGCAGGGTAACTAAAACAATTTTCTACAAAAATGCATGTTACACTTAACTTGTTTGTTATACTTAACTCAATTTTCTAAGAAGAATCTTTCAACTTGATATTCTTAACAATCGACGTGTGCTGAATGTCAACGCGTACTTTTCAGCCGTTTATAATGTAATATTTAAGAGATTGGAGATTTGATAATAAAATTCTGTGCTTCATTAATTATTTATTATGCATTGCAGGCGTGTACGGAGATGTACAGAGGGTGAAGGTGATGTACAACAAGAAGGACAACGCGCTGATTCAATTCGCTGACGCAACCCAGGCCCAACAGGCGATGCAGAACCTCAACAATGTGAAGCTGCTCGGCAAGCCGATGAAGATCACATTCAGCAAGCACTCTCAGGTGGCCATGCCGAAGGAGGGCTCCGAATCGGGCCTTACTAAGATTTTCTCAAACAGTCCGCTGCACAGGTTCAAGAAGCCAAATTCGAAGAATTTTCACAATATTTATCCGCCATCCGAGGTGCTCCATCTCAGCAATATTCCGCTGGAGGTGCCCGAGGAGCGAGTCCGAGAAATATTCGATGAACACGGTTTTCGTTTGGTGGCGATTAAATTCTTTCTGTGAGTTTTGGGAAACTTTTGATTTTGATAAATAGGTCAGGAGGGAGGGTAGGAGGGCAGGAGGGAGGGTAGGAGGGCAGGAAGGAGGGTAGGAGAGAGGGCAGGAGAGATGACAGGAGAGAGGACAGAAGGGAGGGCAGGAGGGAGGGCAGAAAGGGGAGAAGGAGGAAGGGCAGGAGGGAGGACAGGAGGGAGGGCAGGAGGGAGGACAGGAGGGAGGGCAGAAGGGAGGGCAGAAGGGAGGGCAAAAGGGAGGGCAGGATAGAGGGCAGGATAGAGGGCAGGATAGAGGGCAGGATAGAGGGCAGGATAGAGGGCAGGATAGAGGGCAGGATAGAGGGCAGGATAGAGGGCAGGATAGAGGGCAGGATAGAGGGCAGGATAGAGGGCAGGATAGAGGGCAGGATAGAGGGCAGGATAGAGGGCAGGATAGAGGGCAGGATAGAGGGCAGGATAGAGGGCAGGATAGAGGGCAGGATAGAGGGCAGGATAGAGGGCAGGATAGAGGGCAGGATAGAAGGCAGGATAGAGGGCAGGATAGAGGGCAGGATAGAAGGCAGGATAGAGGGCAGGATAGAGGGCAGGAGAAAGGGTTCAAGAGAGGTAGCAAGAGTGCATTGTGTGGATAGTAAAGAAACGGGAACAGAGACACGTAGGGCAGAGATTATGGCAAGCTGCATGTGGATTCCAATAGCACATGCACGTGACTTAGCAGTGCTCAATTTTATGAATGAAAAATTATTCAGAAAGGAGAAGAAGATGGCCCTGGCTCAGATGGAGTCTATCGAGGAAAGCGTTGAGGCTCTTATCGTGAGTCAATTTTGAGTCTTTTTAAATTGGGAGTTATTGTAATATCAAAATAAAAATGAAAAAATCAATTAAGAAATCAATCAAAAAACAATTGCAGAAGCTTCACAATTTTCAACTGAGCGCGAATCACCACCTGAGAGTGAGTTTTAGCAAGTCAGTCATCCAGCAGCCGCAGCAGCAGCAGCAACACCAGCAGTAAATTAAAAAAACTTGTCAATTTAATTTAGCAAAGGAAATTTAGTGCCTCTAACCAGCTATTTACCGCGTTAAAATTTAATCCACTATATAAGTTGGTTCAATGGTCAGAATTTTCGACTCTAGTGCCAAAAATTTAATCAGTTTGAAAGTTTAACAAAAACAATCCGAATTCAATTTAAATTGAACTAATCGAATTACAAAGCAGTTATACAGCGATTAAAAGTGCAATATTATTATTTGACATTCCCTTGCTCCCTATTGAGGCCTGAGTTGCGTTCAGTGAGTTGTCATTTCGCTTCATAAAATACCGACCCCAGATTCGTCCCACGCGCACATTCTTGTTTCTTGTGCAGTTCTGTGTGTTGTTGACAATATATTAAATAGAGCACATTTGCACAGTATACGTCTAACAGTAGCACAATACGCTTATCAATATTTTAATGTCCGGTATCAGTGCGGTGAGCGAGATATTATACAATTAGATACATTGATGTGAATTTTCCTATTTAAAATTTCCTCTGTGTTTTTTCCGAGTTTTGTTATAATGCTGTTAAATAAATTTTGCCTTATTTACTCCACGAGGTGGCTTGCAATGTTTTTCTAAATCTGTATCCCAGCTACCAATGTGAGTTTTTTTATAAATAATTTTCATTCTGTATAATGAAAAACATTTGTTTATCACGTCACGGAAAATACAGTTATAGCTATACACAACTGAGTAGCTACTGTATTGCTTGAAATCTAATATTAAAAGAGTTTTTATAGAATTTATTACTTTTATTCGATACGGTGTCTTTTTGTTTGCAACGTCCCTAAATTTAATTTGTTGCATCGTTTGATCGTTAATTTGTCGAGTAAAAATTATCTGAGATTATTTTAATTTTTAATATTCATTTTCAGCTACTAGCATAGTAGCAACTGATCATTTTTGCCTTTTCTTAGCTTTAACACTAATCAGCCAGGTTAAAAGTTGAGTTAATTATAACAAATCGCTTTAAAAACTTTTTATTTTAGCTTTAAAGTAGCGTGTGCTGTTACATGTGAGTCATTTTTTAAAGTCAATTTCAAAATCAAATGACAATAGTGTCACCCGAGCTGCCTTACACCAAACTGACTGCTTATAGTACTATATAGGATAAAGATTTTCTAATGCAATTTTTTAATTTTTTAAATATCGCAAGTTACATTTTTGCTTACAGTACGAGCGTAGCTATCTGTATTGTAGTGTCGTTTTTCACAAAGTCAGTCTGTGACAAGCAGAGCATGCATATACGATCAGTAGTTCATTTTACAAAAGAACAATTCCCCCATTTCTATTGTTTCAAACAAAATTATTGATTTTCGTTTGGTTTTTAAGCGTTTAAGGTGTGTCGCTTGTAATCTGTAATTTTGCATAATGCTTATTAATTTAAATTATTTGTGTTTAATATTGTGCACTATATGTTTAAAGTACACCCGTATGAGGTTCGCCAAGTTTTCCGTTGTGTGTGCATCTACAATAAAAAAAATAATTATTAAGTTATCGCAATTGTGTCTGCGTGACACTACGGAAAATTTAAGATAATATCGCAGAAGCGCCTTTGTCAGTATCAATCCGAGGGAGCGAGAACAATGAAAAAATGAAAAAAGTATGAGAAGAGAATGAGAGGGACAGATTTGAGCGATGGGACAGAAGGTAGGAGGGGAGAGTGAGACAGGCAGAGAGAAGGGCACTAAACATGCGAGGAGGTGCATGCAAAGATGAGCAGTTGCAGATCAATAAAGCCGCTTAGTCTATGCGGCAGACGAGACGGTGGCCAAGAAATGACAGCTAGAACAGCAGAGTACTCGTAGGCAGTCACAAAGGTTTTGAAAATAAATTTCTATTGGAGCTTCTGGGATTCGGTCTGATGCATGTACAATGCACATATGTAGTTCATGCACAACTTTTGAAGACTTAACGAAGACGTGATGGAGAGATAGACGGCGCTATACTGTCAAGACAGCAACAACAACAGAATACGCAGGTTAGCGTCACAGGGCGCGCCTCAAGGCCAGGTCGCGGATGATCGCCACGCCGCCGGCCGAATGCGGGGCGCCGGCGTCAGCCAGCAGGCAGTCGACGAAACGCCGAGTGCGCGCCTGTCCCCGCCGGTAGGGTGCCTGCAGCGTGAGCAGCAGCACCTCCTGCACCGGCTCTGGGCAGTACGACTCGACGCGGATGATGTGGTCTGCCAGCTGGAGTAGCCGACAGCGCAGCAGGTCGCTTGGACGGACCAGGCCGGCGTGGCTATACAGAGCCGCGTTGGTCACTCGCTCGTAGCCGATCTTGAAGGCGGCACACAGCAGGCCAGCGTGCGCTGCGTCAACTTGTTGCTCGAGCGACTCCGTCAGCGTCCAGGTCTCGGCGTTGTACAGCAGGACGGTCTCGATCACCGCCTGGAACAACGCCGCCCTCTGGCGGTCGGGTAAGGCCTCGGACTGCAGGACTGCCCTCACACAACGAAAGGCAGCCCAGGCAAGCCCGCGGCGACGCCGCAAATCCTCGCGGACGCCGGGAACCAGACCGCCGAGGTAGACGAACTGCTGACATCGCGGGAGCTCGGTCGCCTGTCCATCAGCGCCTCGGCACAAAATCGCTGCCTCGATGTCGTTCGGCACGCAGAGCACGACGGTCTTCTGCGTGTTAACCGACACTCGCCGACACTCGCCGCAACAGCAACTAGCTTGTCCAGTTGTCGTTAGGCGCCCTCGACAGTTGGGGACAGCAGGGCGAGGTCGTCGGCGTAGCCAAGCACGCTGAGCCGCCTCTCCGGTTGACGTCGACCCACGCGTCGCCGCAACAGAAAGCCGTCGTCGTTGGTAGGAAGAACGGTCCGCAGCACCCCGTCAAGCACCAGAACGAACACGAACGGCGCAAGCGTTTCTCCCTAAAGCACCCCGGAGGATGTCTCAAAGAAGTCTGATCGGCCGTCCGGTGTTCGTTTCAGCAGCTACGAAACAGCAGCTTTCGTATCACGGTAATCGCCATGATGGCGGAAATCAGCTGCTCTGGCACGTTGTACTCGTAGCACCTTTGGGAGCACAGACCTGACGACCGAGTCTGAATGCCTTCTTGAAATCTATGAAGATAACAACCAGGATCGACTCGCCGAAGAGCTAGGATCTGCGTCACTGTGCCGCGATGGGGCCGGAAGCCGTTCTGCTCATGGCGCAGGTACGGATCCAACACGGGCTGCAACCGCGATAGCAGCATTTGGTTGAACAACTTCGCAGCGCAGGACTTAAGGCAGATACCTCGATGCTCCTCAAGCCCTGTGGTGCCCGGCTTCTTAGGAACTGGGACGATGTGCGCCGTGGTTTATTCGTTGGATGCCTCCTCACTGAAGAGCACGCGATTTATCACTCTGGTGACCTTACTGGCCACACAATGGATGCGCAGCGCCTCGATGGGCACCTCGTCCGAACCCAGCGCTTTCCCGCCCGGTGACTGTTGGGCGAGCCTCACAACGTCGGCTGTGAGCTAGGCTGCTAGGCTGAAGCTCTCCTCTGCCGGCAACGGCATCTCCGGCGGCAGCGTCAGACTGTCTGGCAGCGGGGGTGGCGGCGCGTTGACAATGGCGGCGAAGAACTCACGCAACTCGTTCCTGCGCTCGTCCGCAGACTCGCCTGCCAGGTTTAGCGGAATGCGCCGCTTTCGCCCCGTCAGAGCATTGATAGCCGACCAGGCCACGCGGCCTCTGGCATCGGGCCCAGCGGCAGAGACGGCCCGAATGGCGTCATCAACAGCATCCTGCTGGCGCTGTAGTGAAGTGATAAATTTTGGCCCTGAAAGCTTCAATCCAGTTTGAATGTATTTCCAACCAATGAACGCGCTTCAACTAGCAAAGGCTGCGGACACGACCTCAATCTCAGCCAATGAAAAGTAGTTATGTACCACCCAATGCGATCAAGACTGAAAATTACTATAAAATCCGATGTTAACAAAGCAAGAATCTCGCCTTTCTTTTGCCCTCTTTTTGCCATTAGCTATTTGTTAGCTATCTAAGAATTACTTTTGATTGAAACAGCTAGAGTCTCACCCAAAATACCAGAACTATGACGCACTGAACCTTGAATTGTTAAACAACCCTCTCTTCTTAATAGACTGAACCTTCGGTTCACTCAAACAACCAGAAACCGCCGCCTCAGTTATTTGGCTCTCAAATTGATCCGAAGTAGACATAGAGCCAAAGTAGTGAGAGACCACACAACACTATATTTAAAATAGTTCAGTAGATAGACAGCCGCCAAGGTCTCCTATGCCTCGCGGGTTGGTCACCTGCTCAAACGGAGTCTCTCCAGCTCTTCCCTCGCTTGTCGAATCGCGGGATTCGACAACAACAACAAGACAGCACTCAACTCCTAACTACTCGCTCCTTACCCTGAATATTCTAATATGCACAATCTGAAGTACATTATCGAATATACGTGGCACATCTCGTGGTGAGACCAGTGCAAGCCACAGCTGTAACTACATAAAGCTACACTTTAAAATGTACGTACATAGATATATGGTATCAACAGAGCTGGTACATGTATGTGTGCATGTACAAAGCAACGACAACAGCAACAGCAACAACAACAACGACAACAACAGCAGCAGCAATAATAGGTAGAACTGTGGAGAGCAGCTGTAGCGAGTGCAAGGAGGAGGAGGAGACTGTCGAGCACCTAATGAACTGCCAGGCTACGCGGAAGAAGATGGAGATGGACATTAGAAAGTTTAGACATCTGAACAGCAGGGCCGGGAAGGCGTTGGAATTTTGGAGATGGCCTACAACTAGGAAGAGGAGGAGAGAGAGGCAGCAGCAGCTTGTGGAGCGTTACACACACACAACATCAACAAAAATAATAACAACAACAACAACAACAACATCGGCAACAACAACAACGACAATAACAGCAACAAAAACAACATCTTCGAACTGTCCGGCCCTTAAATCTCAGCATTTACGGCATTTACAGATTAAGGGATCTCGCTCGCGCCGACGTGGTGGCGCTTCTCCTAGGGCCATCGGCTGGTGTCCTTTCTAGGGTAGGCTCACCGCATCCAACAACAGCAACAGCAACAACCACAGCGCCCGTCGGCCTTTACGGACGGCCTGGAGCCGAGGCTCTAGCTCCTACCCGGCGCCGCGTCTACGTCGCAGAGGGGAGGCACCCAATCCAACAGGTGTCGAAGAGCGCCGGAAATTCGGACACCCAGTGTCCCATCGACTAGTTATACCAACAGTCAGCGGCAACCCTGCGACGTTTTCTCCGAGGGGGGAGGGTAGCGAGGTGGCCCACTACCTTCCCAAGATGCTGCTGTGTAGGGCCGGAGATGTCGAAACAAATCCTGGACCTCACCGAACCTTCAACCATCACCACTGCGGAAGGACTCTCCGCGGCAGGTTCCTCGAATGCCGCAGCTGTAACCATGGGTATCATCTCCAACGTGCCTGCTCGGGCCTGACCCACTGGGCTGCCAACAAAACTGCCTGTGGTGAACCCTGGTCGTGCCCCGGCTGCCAACATGAAAATAGCAGCCAAGATCAATCTGATGAGACTGAACTCCAGAGCCCACAATCTCGAGATGAACCCACGACGCATGGCGGGGTCAGTCTCTGCTCTCCGCCGATCGACCCTGACGAGAGACGCCTACACCTGCTTAATCGTCTCGAGGAAGAAAAACCTCTCTGCGGGCGGTGCAAGAAGGCTGTCCGGGTCTCCACGGTGATTGCCTGCTGCAACACGTGTGAGGCCCTTTTTCACAATGCCTGCACCATGGCCACCAGAGATCAGAACAACGGTGAAGTCCGTCGAGGCCAATGGCGTTGCCCCGGCTGCTCGGAGGCTCTTCGCCACGCCATGGCCCCGGGCTCCCCAACTGAGCCGGACCCAACATCGGACGAGCCACAACGGGAGCGCAAAAAAGGATGGAACCGTGGAAACACGCTCATCCGCTTGCTCTAATGGAACGCCGACAGCATACGCAATAACTGGGAGAGCTTGAAGATCAGGTGCGGCGGCTGAACATCAGCGTGGTCGCCATTCAGGAGTCCACGCTGATTCTCTCGCTCGCACTGCTAAGATCCCAGGCTTCTCCACCGTCCGCAAAGATCGGCGATGCCTCCGCTCGAGTGAGACCAACAAAGGGGGAGGGCTGCTCCTCTTCATCCGTCATGACATCCCGTTCCGCAAGATCAGAGGCTGGAGCGGAAATACCGTGGAAGGTTGCAGGGTAGTCATCAGCTGCTCGAGCAAGCTCAGGCTGGTGATCTCCAACATCTACCGCCCCCCATTCGTCGCTCTGCGAGTGTCGACCACCGGGAGCACCCCCCTGTCGAGGCCTGGCTCAAGCCGCATAAACGTGAGCTCATCCTGGGCGACCTCAATCTGCATCACGTCAACTGGGGCAGCCTGCCGGACCAGGGACCCGAGGGAGCGGCTCAGGCCTGCTCGCTCCTACAGTGGTGCGACGCCTACGGCTACAACGTCATGAACTCCGGTGCTCCCACGTGCCTCGATCGTCGCACAAGAGGTGAGAGCGTGCCCGACCTCAGCCTCGCCAGTGCTAGTGTGGCTGACCACTGCACCTGAAAGACTCTTAACGAGCTGGGGTCTTACCATAAACCTATCCTGATCACGCTCAACACTGATTGTCAAACCCTGGATCAGCACTCCCGCCTTACCTAGGCCTGGAAGAAAGCCGACTGGACCGGCTACCAGGACAGGCTCGAGGAATGGTGCGATGACCTCAACAAGGGTACCATCAAAGAACAAGTTGACCGTCTTTGCAAAAGAACGTCTAAGGCTGTCAGCGACAGTATCTCGCTCAAGAAAGTCGGCGGAAGCCATAAACCTTACTTGCATTCGTGAAGAACGGAACCGGCTCAGAAGTCTGGACGACTCCGAGGCCTGGCGCTGCAAGAATGCGGAACTCAACAAGCGCTGCGCTGAAAAGAAACAGGAGTTCTGGAAATCCTACGTTCAGGACCTCTCATCCTCATCCGACCCAAAGAAGATTTGGCGAACGATCAAGACCCTGGAGACCGAAGATAAGAAGACGGCCAAAAAATGAAAACATCGTTATTAATAACCGCGAACACCGCACGGACCTGGAAAAGTCCAACGCCTTTGGGCCTTTCTACGCGTCAATCAGCTCTCTCAAACATGACGCCCGAGACCGCGCCTTCAAGGTTGAGACCGCTAAGAGACTGAAGGATTACCCCCTGGGCAACACCGACCACAAAAGCCAGTTCACCCTGAGAGCTTCAGCGCGCCTTGTGCAAGCTGGATGTCACCAAAAAGTGTGGCCCGGATGATATTGAAGCCGCCTTTCTCAAGAACCTGCCGACATCCTGGTAACTGGCCTGGCTCAAGTTGTTAAATCGCTATTGGAGCCTCGGCCACTGTCCAAGAGTCTGGAAGAAGGCCATCATCGTGCCTGCTTTGAAAGATGGGAAAGACTTCAAAGATTGCTCCAGTTTCCGCCCCGTCAGCCTTACGTCCATCTGTGTTAAACTCATGGAGCGTATGGTGCTTGACCGGCTGATGCACTGGCTTGAGACCAACGGAACTCTGCAGCCCTGGCAAGCGGGATTTTAACGCGGCCGGAGCTGTGAGGAACAAATAGCCCGTCTTGTGCAAGAAATCCAGGACGGATGGGGAAGAAAGCCCCACCTCAAGACGCTGGCCGTCACGCTCGATTGCTCCAGATCGTTTGACCGAGTCTGGCGGGCCAATTGCTCCTGGCTCGTCTTATGGACGAGGGTCTGCTCGGCCGTATTATTCGTTGGTTCGCCAGCTTCCTTGAAGGGCGTCAAATCGCAGTGCGCGTTGGCAAGGCGGTCGGCAAGTGGCGGCCCCTCCGCGAGGGGGTGCCCCAGGGGGCCGTCAGCTCTCCTTTCTTGTTTCTCCTGTACATCAACGACTGGCGGGACAAACTGGTCCCCCAGGTTTGCTACGGGGGATTCGCCGATGACCTCGAAATTTGGACTACCGGTCGATGCACTATAAACGACCTGGTATCTCGCATTCAGTCCGCTCTCAACCGCATTGAAGACTGGGCTGCTGACTTGAGAATCGATCTCAACCCCTCTAAGTCTGAATGCTGCCTGTATTCGCGCGACCGAAGTGAACGAAATCGCCCCCTGAACCTGTCAATTACCGGCACCCGACTCCCCACCAAGAGAGAAGTCCGCTACCTTGGCGTCTGGATAGACGATGGCCTTACCTTCAAGCGTCAGACGGCCGAAGTTGTTTCGAAGATGCACCGCCGATGCAGCATCCTCCGCGCCCTGGCCCACAGAGAGTGGGGCTGGGACTGCAGCACCCTCCGTACGGGGCGTGCTGCGGCCGGCAGATGGTGCAGCTTCTTTGAAGCTGAGCTCCACGCCCTTTGTCTGGGCGACATCTTAGCGGAGGAACCGCCAGAAGCCACCATCCTGACTGACAGCCAGGCCGCCATCCGAGCCATCCAAACCGACTGCACCACTACCAACAGCCTCCTGGAAACACTCAAGAACCTCATTCGACAAGGGCCAGATGAACTGCTGATAATCATGAATGTCACGCGCACGGCACGACGATATATGGCGTCAAGCACACGAGCACACTGCATAATACATGTCTTCTCTATTGACCACAACCACTGCAACAACAACTACAGTTTGTCCAACTATCGCTGGGCGTCCTCAACGGTCGAGGAGAGCAGGGTGAGATCATTGGAGTAGCTAAGCTCACAGAGAAGTCGACTTCTCTCTCCGGTTGGCGACCCACGCGTCACCGCAGCAGAAAGTGCGAAGAACAGTCCGCAGCTCCCAAACCAAGCACCAGATCAAACAGGAACCGTGCAGCTCAGAGGATGTCTCGAAAAAAGCCTTCGTGTCGCGGTACGTCGCCAAATGGCGGAAATTAACCATGCTGCCTATACATGTACTATAGCTTTCTGCATGGCGCGTTATACACACCATAGGGAAAACACAGATCTGACGGACCGAGTCGAATGCCTTGGAATCCTAGCTGCAGATGACAAGCAGTCAGTGATCGTTTGGAGTATCTCCTCCTCCTCGTTGCCTTGGCGAAGAGACCAGGAACTGTGCCATTCTGCCGCGATGTGACCAAAGCCCGTTCTTGTTCAGGTGGTAGGTACGAATATGCAGCACAAGAAATACGTATTTATAGCCTTTCACTTATGTTAATAAAGATATGCATATAATACATTACATACATGATCTTAAATAGGATCTCGGAGCAATCGGGTCGCAAACTAGGATTCGACTTCACAAGTTTCAAGGGCTTAAACAAAACAAAACAATAATAGCAATTGAATATATTTTGCTTCCCAGAGAAAGTGGTAAAAATATTTCTTTTCGACCTTAAATTACTCTCTTTAGGAGTAATGAAAAACAATGATAGGAAATACAAAAATCAGCTGTTTTCGTATTTTTGTTTGTGTCGCCTGCTTACTTTGTACATAGTTTAGCCTGCCTAATGATGGCACAGCTCCATTCTCATTTAATTCGTCAACAATTTACAGTTACTTACAGTACTTAGTATATTTCAGTACTTTTAACAAAGTTTAAACAACACATCCGTCTAATTAACTAATTTTAGCATATATTTACTTTATTAAAAAGTAAAAAACTATTAAAAATAGGCCTAACCTAAAGTCCTAAGTAGACAGACTTGTATTGGCCAAACTGTTTTGCCTGAGTCAATCATACAACTACTGTAGGCCTACTACAACTAGAACTACTACCTGCACCTAACTTTTTTTATTTTGACCTACATTTATTTTGTTAGGCATAAGCTGATCTGATGATATAGGCCCTACCTATCATTTAAAAATTAAAGTCTCTTTTAATTAAAATAATGCATTTGATGTTGGCCCTAGCCATGCAAAACTAGGCCCTATACAAAGCAATTTTATTAATTTTATTTATAAAATTATGCCATTATTAATTAGCATTTTAATTGTAATAAAGCCTATAATATAGCCATAGGCCTAGACCAATAAAAATTCCAAAATGATTTAGGGCTTAGGTCTATTCACTCTATTGTAGTATTGCATTTAATTTTTATCAAAACTAGGGGGGCCTAGCAGCATCTCCTATTTTAGGCCTTAGCCAATACTTAGCAATAGGTCCTAGTCATATTTGTAGATAGGCCTAGTATCATAGTAATACACACATTAGCCTATTAGCTTTGTCTATATGAAAATATAGTGCATAAGAGCCTATCTTATAAACCTAGCTAATAAAGCCAAGGAGCCTGGTTCCTAATTATAAAACAGTCTCTTGGTCATTGGCAAGGTGATGGTAATACCACTTGGGAGACTAGACCTATCAATAACCTATTATCCATCAAATCAATTGGATTCTTCAAGAGTGTCTAGGAGTTCTATGTCAAGCTTATTAGTTGGTTAGGGCCTACCATAGGCCTATTATAGTTTGGATTATGCATTAGTATATGCCAGGTCTAATGCCAGAAAAAATTATAAGATCTCATTTATATGCCAAGACTAAAAAATTAAAAATCTGTTATTGATATGAGGACTAAGCAATAAGTTTTTGGATATGCCCAGACAAAAATAGTTAGAGAAAAAAAACAGTTACATCTTTTCAAAGTACTCTCCAGCAGATTCGATGCAAATTTTCATGTGCTCAAACCACTTGCTAAAGCAGCTAGACTAAGCTGAAGCAGGCACCTCCTTTATATGCTGGATGAAGGCCTCCACTGCAGCTTCTGGTGATCCATAGTGGATTCTACACATCCTGCACTTGATTTGTGAAAACAAAAAAGTCCCAGGGAGCTAGGTTGGGACTATAGGGCAAAGCAGAAAGTCCTGGATCTATAGTTTCAACCTAGAGACTAAGCAGCAGTCAGCACAGTGGACTCAAGTTGGTGGCATCCCACTATCCAAGCTTTGGCAAGAGCATAGCATGGCAAAGCAGATGGTGGCTGTTTTTATGGCGAAAACTGGTCATCTGGCTACAGTTCCACTTGTGCAGCAGCACACAGTCACTGGTGACTAGTATGCCAATCTTTGCTTGCCAGAAGTGCTAGGCACTCTCTCTAGGCGTCGCCTAATGACTCAAGCTTGGGGCATCCTTCTTCATCACAACAATGCCCCAGGCTTCAGCCCATAAGGCTTGACAGGTAGTGGAGTTCCTGGCTGGAGAGTGCATTCAAGAGCTCGGTTATCCACCCTCATCTCATCAGGATCCATCAAGACAATCCTACATTCAGCTCAAACTGAGCAAGATTTCTGCATGCTGGGTGCCTTATCAGCTGACTCTGGAGCAAAAGGAGGCTTAGGTGACCTGGTGCCACACCATGCTCAACAGATTTAACAGAGGCAGCTCAAACTTGGTCTGGGATATTGTCAGTGGTGATGAGTCCTGGATCTATAGTTTCAACCTAGAGACTAAGCAGCAGTTAGCACAGTGGACTCAAGTTGGCGGCATCCCACTATTCAAGCTTCGGCAAGAGCACAGCATGGCAAAGCAGATGGTGGCCATTTTTATGGCAAAAACTGGTCATCTGGCTACAGTTCCACTTGTGCAGAAATCTTGCTCAGTTTGAGCTGAATGTAGGATTGTCTTGATGGATCCTGATGAAATGCCCACCTCTGCCTCTATCTGGGCCAGTCACTTGGGCATCATCCTCAACCATGGCCCGGATAGCAGCAACATTATCCTCAGTCGTTGTGGAGACAGACCAGCCGTTGCACTCCTCATTATCTAGACTCCGCCTGCCATGTCAAAATTTGGCAAACCAATCAAAAACAGTGGATCTAGAAGGTGCTTCATCCCCAAAAGCTCCTTACAATCGCTCAATACTTTCTTGCTGCCGCAAACTACTTTTGAAATCATAATAAATCATTGCTCTAAAATGACTCCTATTGAGCTCCATTGTGAATTTGATAGATAGGGTGGATATGCTATTTTAGTTTGGGTGCTGCACTGGCTATATATGACCAATGTGTCTGAAACTTTACAAATATTGTACTTATATACGTGTAATGTACTTGACACCTATGGTGTCAGATTTTGTCAGCCGCCTCTCAAATATGCACATCTAGAAACTTATTGCTTAGCCTTTGTATAATGTTTCTGCTATGTCATATGTGCCAAGATATACCCTGATATTAAAAAATGGTAAGTACCCTTGTTATGGTTTTAAAAAATGGTAAGTACCCTTGTTATATGCTCATTCAAGCTCAAGCTCAAGCTCATTTCAAGAAAAACAGAGGCATTGGCAGAGTTATAGGCTAAGTTGGACAAGCAGTGGTAGGCTATAGCTAAATGTGAAAAGGCTTTTCAATTTTCTATTGGTAATGGTTAGGGAAGGATATGGACCAAGTCTTAAAGAGTTAGCTTTTGAATGAAATAAGTTTAATAAAACAAGAATTTCTTTCCATTGCCTTTGCTACAAGTATAAGCTAATTAGCATTAGCTAGCAATCAGTGTTTCTTATTGGAGAGCTCTGACTAGAAAGCTAAAGACAGTCTCTGATTGTTTTTACCCTGGCTGCTCTTGCTAGCCCAATTCAAAAGTGTTCTCACCAGAGGTGATATACACAGCTAAAAATAGAACTTCTTATTTTGTGCATTCCAATTAATTTTTTGGCCCTTGGCCTTGGTTTAGGGGGGTGTACTTAGAGTGAATGTGTACTCTAAACTGAAGTGTGGCTAGAATGGGACTTGAGTCCCCCAGTTGCACCCACCCTATAGGAAAGAAAATGACCATTCACAAAGGTGTATGGTAGAGCCCAGTAGGCTCATTCCATATAAGATAGACATATTTGGAAAATAGAAAAAAGTCAATATTTTTGCTTGCCATTGCCTAATTAGCCTATTTTTTTACCAAATGTTTATATTGTGTAATATATACAATCTAAGAATAAAGGAATGGTAAAATGTTGGATTAGTATGTTATCAATTGGCAAAAAGTCATTTTTGTAAAAATTTGGAAATTTTTTGAAGCAAAAGACATCATTAAGATTTTGTACCTTTTAAAAACAAATAGAAAGCTTTTGAAGGTTGAAACAAACTATAGATAAAAGTATAGTACTTGCATCATCAGATAAAAGCATTGGTGACCAAATAATCTATTATATTTTTAATGTATTAGTACCTCAAAGTTACTGAATTGACAGAAAAAAATATGTTACGACCATAATGTTACGACCATAAGGCTGCCTTTTCTTTTGTATCTTTGTTGCCTTTTGAGTTTATATATTCTAATAAAAGAGTATGATTTCTAAAGATGTTCTTAGTCAAATTTTAAAAATGTATTGCAAAATATCAAAAATGAAAAATGTTATAAGACTTTTACCTTTTAGTTTCTATATGTCAAAAATCCTGTCGTTACCACCATAAGTGTCATTTAAGGTTTAATAGCATCTATATTAATGATGATATCTATATGAAACTCTATAAATATATTCTAGACAAAATAATCTTTCATTTAAAATATTGGTTTAGTATATTCTATTATTAGATTTCATTTTATAAGTAAAAATAACCTGTCATGTTACGACCATGCTTATATGGAATGAGCCAGTAGCATGCCAGGTGCCAGCCCTGAGGCTGAGTCCTGGGTTTAGGGTTCAGGTGCTCCTCCCTTTGTTTTTATCCCCTTTGTGTTTTATCCCATCTTTGTGCTTTTATTAATGTAAAGCCTTTGAATGCCGCTCCAAAATTTCAGAGTTACGAGCTCTGCCCTCCTTGCCTAGTCCATCTTGCTCTCCTTGGTCCACCTGCTGGCTTCTCTGGTTGTCTTCCTGCCCTTGTGTCTTGGCTCTTATCCTTACAGTAGATTGGAGTCCTAGGTAGGATGTTTGTCCCAAATCAGAGATACTGGCTGAGTCCGGGTCCTCTTGCTCCTTGTGCCCCTTCCCGACCCATTGGCCTGTCCTCCAATATTGAGCTGGATAGGTGATACCCTTGGGCTTGCAGCCCTGTAGGTAGCTGGTCTTCCTGCCTAACAGGAGACTCGCCCTTGGATACAAGCCTTCCAGACTTGCTCCAAAATTAAGCCATTTCCGAGACTTCAGGGTTTCCTCGCTTTCAGACCACTTTCAGTAGTATTCAAAGTTTTTTCCAATTCTTTTTTTGTGCACTTCCGGGACTTGGCTGCTGGGTAGTGGCTTAGGTAGACTTGGTCTTAGCATTGTCCTTGATTCTACTGTTTGGGTTGGCGGTGTCTTAGTCCATAGGCTTAGGTTAGCAGATTCCCCTGGCCCAGACGTCAGGGTCAAATCTTGGGGTATCTTGGGCTATATGCCCCTGGTAGTGCCCCTCGGCAGCAGAGCCCCTCCCAGGGCTGATCTGTGGGTAGCTCCCAGCTTCCCACTCCCGTTTAACAACAACAACATTGGGGAGCTACAAAGAATAGAATAGAAATATTTGAATAGTCTATATGTAGCTTCTGAACTGGACTTTTACATCTTAGCAATTATTTTATAAACCTTGACATCTTAGCATTATAGTATACAATGTATCCCATGATCCTTGAAATCTTAGCAATTCTTCCCACAAGCCTTGACATCTCAGAAATTCTTTCTACAAGCCATGATATCTTAGCAATTCTTCCTATAGGCCTTGACATCTTAGCAATTCCTCCCATAAGCCTTGACATATTAGTAATTCCCCCCCCCCCTATAAGCCTTGATATCTGCAATTTATCATGTAAGCCTTGAGATCTCAATCTCCTAAAAAATATTGACATCTTAGCAATTCTCCTATAAGTCATGTCATCTTAGCAATTCCCTTGTAGGCCTTGATATCTTAAGGACAAAACATTTTGAGTAATGTTTCTTTTATATTTGTATGACACTTCTTTTATGCTTTATATAATGCTAATTTTATGTTTAACATGACTTATTTTATGTTTTTACATTATGCTTCTTTTATGTTTAACATGTCATAAGAACTTTTAATCTTATTAAAAACTTATTACACTACTAAGATTAGAACCTAGGTTGCTGCATTAGTAGTTTAGTTGATTCATATCCAGGCTAGCTCTTATCAATTTGATAACATGAATTGTGGCATTTATAATTCAGCATTTACAAAAAGTTGTTTATAGTACAAGTTGCACAATGCAATTATGATGCAATCAATTATTGTAGTTTAGAAAGTTTAGCCTTATTTTTGTTGCAACTTTTGAGGATATACAATTTATTGCAATAGGTACATTCTGTTAGGTTTACTGAATGTATGTACCAATTTAGTGTTAGAACAACTGGTCAGATCTTCAATCAGATTTAGTTTTTGGTACATACATTTGGTACAAATGAATAATTTATTACTTACTGATTTTTCTAGAATGCAGGTTAACAAAATTTACTCATAAATTTGACTTATGTTTAAATATTTAATCAATCTTACAGAATAAGAAAGGTGTCAATGAAGTTCATCTAACAGGAAAATACTTGGATAATTTTCCAGATATTGAAGCATATTGTCCTGCTATGCACCCTGAGTTATCCATATGGCAAGGAGAAACAGAAAGCCTTCTTGCCTAAACCAGCCAAGCAAGTCTAATTCTACTACTTCTAAGTAAGTTGTGCGACATTGTTTTCCTAGAAAATTAATTGCTGACTTTGTTTAGAGTTGGGCCATAGACAGTGCTAATCCTCATTATATCGACTGCTTAGCTAAAGGAGCAACATGATATCTGAGCTGAAACATATTTGAAATGGCGTATTATTCAATAATCGGTTTTTTATACCAACATAGAAAATAAAGCCATAATGTCCTTCTTTGATCCATTCAGGAAATCCAAGTCAGCCGCAGGTGCTGCCAGCAATCAATCAAATGTGAGTTGCATCAGCTTTTGAATATCGGAAATTAGTGTTAACTAGTGCTATGAAGTGTGCTATCACATGTTCCGTTCTGATTAGTGCTGCCACCTGTTCCAATTAGTGCTGTCAACTGTTCCAATTAGTGCTGTCACCTGTTCCAATTAGTGCTGCCACCTGTTCCAATTAGTGCTGTCACCTGTTCCAATTAGTGCTGTCACCTGTTCCAATTAGTGCTGTCACCTGTTCCAATTAGTGCTGCCACCTGTTCCAATTAGTGCTGCCACCTGTTCCAATTAGTTAGTGCTGTCACCTGTTCTGATTAGTGCTGCCACCTGTTCCAATTAGTGCTGCCACCTGTTCCAATTAGTGCTGCCACCTGTTCCAATTAGTGCTGTCACCTGTTCTGATTAGTGCTGTCACCTGTTCCAATTAGTCAGTGCTGTCGCCTGTTCCAATTAGTGCTCTCGCCTGTTCCAATTAGTGCTCTCACCTGTTCCAATTAGTTAGTGCTGTCACCTGTTCTGATTAGTGCTGCCACCTGTTCCAATTAGTGCTGCCACCTGTTCCAATTAGTGCTGCCACCTGTTCCAATTAGTGCTGTCACCTGTTCTGATTAGTGCTGTCACCTGTTCCAATTAGTCAGTGCTGTCGCCTGTTCCAATTAGTGCTCTCGCCTGTTCCAATTAGTGCTCTCACCTGTTCCAATTAGTTAGTGCTGTCACCTGTTCTGATTAGTGCTGCCACCTGTTCCAATTAGTGCTCTCACCTGTTCCAATTAGTTAGTGCTGTCACCTGTTCTAATTAGTGCTGCCACCTGTTCCAATTAGTGCTGCCACCTGTTCCAATTAGTGCTGTCACCTGTTCTGATTAGTGCTGTCACCTGTTCCAATTAGTGCTGCCACCTGTTCCAATTAGTGCTCCCACCTGTTCCAATTAGTGCTGTCACCTGTTCTGATTAGTGCTGTCACCTGTTCCAATTAGTCAGTGCTGTCGCCTGTTCCAATTAGTGCTCTCGCCTGTTCCAATTAGTGCTCTCACCTGTTCCAATTAGTTAGTGCTGTCACCTGTTCTGATTAGTGCTGCCACCTGTTCCAATTAGTGCTCTCACCTGTTCCAATTAGTTAGTGCTGTCACCTGTTCTAATTAGTGCTGCCACCTGTTCCAATTAGTGCTGCCACCTGTTCCAATTAGTGCTGTCACCTGTTCTGATTAGTGCTGTCACCTGTTCCAATTAGTGCTCTCACCTGTTCCAATTAGTGCTCCCACCTGTTCCAATTAGTGCTGTCACCTGTTCCAATTACAATTATAGTGCTATGCTATCATCTGTTCCGAATATTGTCAGTGTCACGTATGGAACCCAGCACCAGAGTACCAGCTACTTTAGTAAACCTCTGTCTAAGCTAACAGTAATAGTAGAAAGTGGAATAACTAGTAAGATTGCGAGGCATTATCAATAGCAACTAAATGCATAGCAACTCCAGCCGTTTGACGCGTAAATCGTTAAAAAATTTCAAGAGTCGCAAGCGTTCGAGAGCAGGCGGAGGCGGCAGCAGCGGCTCTTCATCTGAGCCGCAGCAGCAGCAGCAGCAGCAGCAGCAACAACAGTCTTCTTCTGGGTCGTCTACAGCGGCTGAATCCGCTTTAAACTTTACTAACAGTAGTAGCAGCAGCGGTAGCAGAAGCCAGAGAGTCCTGCGCAGCGGTCCTACTTCTAGTAGTAGCACGTCTGGCTCTCAGTTTCCTGACTCGCAATCCTCTAGGTAAGTTATGAGGAGTTATAGGATGAGAGGCAGGGCAGCTCAGCGGTAAACGCGTCCTGGGTTCGATTCCGTGAGCGGCCAAATTCATTCGCGGCTCGTGTTCAGGAAAATTGGCCGGGGGTTGTCGTACGATTAACAGTTATGAGAGCCATTGCTCAGGGCAGAGTGTACATGCCTGTAGATTTAAATAGATCTCTAAAGACAGTGGCTAGATTTCTAAAGACAGTGCTTAGATCTCTAAAGACATTGACTAGATCTGAGGACAGTGACTAGATCTCTAAAGACAGTGACTAGATCTCTAAAGACAGTGACTAGACCTCTAAAGACAGTGACTAGATCTCTAAAGACAGTGACTAGATCTCTAAAGACAGTGACTAGACCTCTAAAGACAGTGACTAGATCTCTAAAGACAGTGACTAGATCTGAGGACAGTGACTAGATCTCTAAAGACATTGACTAGATGTACCGGAGGGCCAGTCCCCAAGTCACAGAGTGTACCTGCCTCGCAATTAGAGTCAGTGCCGCTGTACACCCTGCTTGAGCTTGTGCACGAGTGCGCGCCTGCGTACAGTATTGTGTGCTCAGGATTCAGTGAAATTGGCAGAATTGCCTCAGCGCTGGTGTTGCGGGAGGATGTCGCCGGAGGCATTGCGCCAGGGTGCCTGCAGCCCTCCTGCAAATGTTTCACAATCCACAAAGTGGCGATTGTGAAGGCCAAAACTGAGGAAAACATCCCCACTACACACGCAGATCTGTCCCGGTTAAAAAGCGAGCCAGACTAACCACCGATCAAGCTGCGATAGCATCTGGCCAATCTCAGACAGCTCAAGATCATCAAGGCGCTGTCAGTGCAGCCAACGCTGCCGCCCCAACTGCCGGCTTCAGCGGTCACAGCGGTAGCAGTGCACTCGGTCTCGGGTCTCCGCAACAGCCAGCTCACGGTTGGGCTTCTTCGTGGCACAGTTATACCAGGTGCGGTTTTATAAGAGAATGGTCATTGGGAGAGTATAGCTCGTAGAGGAGATGAGAGAAGACAGGGTGAGGAGAGAGGAAGGTGGGAGAGGAGAGATTGGACAGGGAGAGGAGGGAGGAAGGAGGGAGAGGAGAGATTGGACAGGGAGAGGAGAGATGAGACAAGGAGAGGAGGGAGACAGGGAAGAAGAGATGAGACAGGGAGAGGAGAGAGGAGACAGGGAAGAAGAGATGAGACAGGGAGAGGAGAGAGGAGACAGGGAAGAAGAGATGAGACAGGGAGAGGAGAGAGGAGACAGGGAAGAAGAGATGAGACAGGGAGAGGAGAGAGGAGACAGGGAAGAAGAGATGAGACAGGGAGAGGAGAGAGGAGACAGGGAAGAAGAGATGAGACAGGGAGAGGAGAGAGGAGACAGGGAGAGGAGAGATGAGACAGGGAGAGGAGAGATGAGACAGGGAGAGGAGAGAGGAGACAGGGAAGAAGAGATGAGACAGGGAGAGGAGGGAGGAGACATGGAAGAAGAGATGAGACAGGGAGAGGAGAGAGGAGACAGGGAAGAAGAGATGAGACAGGGAGAGGAGAGATGAGACAGGGAGACGAGGGAGGAGACAGGGAAGAAGAGATGAGACAGGGAGAGGAGAGAGGAGACAGGGAAGAAGAGATGAGACAGGGAGAGGAGAGAGTAGACAGGGAAGAAGAGATGAGACAGGGAGAGGAGAGAGGAGACAGGGAAGAAGAGATGAGACAGGGAGAGGAGAGAGTAGACAGGGAAGAAGAGATGAGACAGGGAGAGGAGAGAGGAGACAGGGAAGAAAAGATGAGACAGGGAGAGATGAGATGAGACAGGCAAGAAAAGATGAGACAGGGAGATTATAGAGGGAGATTAGAGAGGAGACAGGGAAAAAGATATGAGACAGGGAGAGGAGAGATTCTACTTTAGTAGTCATATAGGGAAATTAGTTAAAGAAGCTAATTTAACTTTTTTATTAGGCAACAGTTGCCACGAGATTATTGGGATATAAGAATTCTGAATTACCGCCTTTCACTCTCTATACGAGTAATTCAAGCAGCCGGGAGGTCGTGCCACAGGAATTCCATGGGCAGTCCGCAGGTCCCTTCCTTACCTTATGTGTAAACTCAATATCTATTCAATATTGCAGGCAACAGCAGCAGCACAGCCGACCCTCCACTGCCGCAATGTCCGACTCGAATTCGGCTTCGAACCCGCCAGCTGCCGCGGCTCAATCAGGCAGAGCTGGCGCCGAGCATCAACTGCCCTTGCCGCTGCTGCCGCCGCCTCCGCCGCCGCCGCCGCCGCCGCCAGCTGTACAGCAGCAGCATCAGCAGTCATCAGCTGCGACGTCTTCCCAGCCGGCTGTTTCTATAGCAACGGCGGCGGCTTCCGCATCGTCGTCTTCGTCTGCGGCTGCCGCCGCTGCCGCTGCCAGCTCCGCGTCGGCTCTGCTGCTCCAGCGCTGCGGCTTCTCTGACGCTGCCGCTGCCGCCGCGGCCGCCGCCGCAGCCGCTGCCACCGGGCCGGAGGATCTTCACCGCCTCGAACAATTGTTAGAGGCCAACGCGTCATTTCTAGGCGCCCACGTGCACCAGCTCATGGCCAGCCGGTTGTCGTCTGGCTCGTCTCACCGGGCTCACCAGCTGCTGATAGAGCTGCAGGAGTCCGACTCTGGCGGCCCGCGCTCCGGCTCCAGTCGCGGCGCTGGCGCCAGTAGTTCCAGCAGCGGCGCCGCTGCCTACAGCGGCGGCTTCGCCGGCTTCAGCCCGGACGACGACGGCGGCGGAGGGGCGGACAGCGCCGGGGACGTGGCGGCCCTGCAGGACTTGCACCAGATGCTGCTCATGGGCAACGAGGACACGCTGGCCGGCTTCCCTGTCAAGACCGCCGTGCCGCTGCTCACCAGGCGGCTGCGGCACCCGGCTCTGCGGGTCAGCTACCTGGCCTGCCAGTGCCTGCACTGCCTGTTGGACCGCTTGCCGAGGTCCTCCGCCTCCATGCTGGAGGCCCTGCCCGACCTGCTGGAGAAGGCCCAGCCGCTTGAGGTATTGGGATTGCGTATATTGTGCTGACCAGTAACTCCCAGATCCCATATCTTGGCCGCTCTCTCCCAGATCCCATATCTGGACCGCTTTCCCAGATCCCATATCTTGGCCGCTCTCTCCCAGATCCCATATCTGGACCGCTCTCCCAGATCCCATATCTGGACCACTCCCAGATCCCATATCTGGACCGCTCTCCCAGATCCCATATCTTGGCCGCTCTCCCAGATCCCATATCTGGACCACTCCCAGATCCCATATCTTGGCCGCTCTCTCCCATATCCCATATCTGGACCGCTCTCCCAGGTCCCATATCTGGACCACTCTCCCAGATCCCATATCTGGACCGCTCTCCCAGATCCCATATCTGGACCGCTCTCCCAGATCCCATATCTTGGCCGCTCTCCCAGATCCTCAGTTGCTGAGTCGCCTTCCCAGATGCTCAGGTTCACCCCACCACACCTGAGCAGGTCATCGACGTGGCCGAGACGGCCCTGTCAGCCGTGGAGTTGCTGTCCCGTCGCCACGGCCGCGCTGTACTCCTAGCCGGCGGAGTGTCCGCCTGCCTCCGCCATGTTGACTTCTTCACCGCCGACATGCAGGCCCGCGCCCTGTCTGTGGCGGCCAACTGCCTTCAGCACGCCAGGCCCACTGACTACCACCTGGTCAGCGACTGCGTCCCACTGCTCACCGACCGCCTGCGAGTGCCCGACCAGCGCGTCGCCGAGCTGGCCGCCGCCTGTCTTGGCCGCCTCCTAGACAGCTGCCAGTCCGACCGGCGCCTTCTGGCTCGCCTGGCCTGCCGCTCCGACCTGCTGGCCAGCCTGCAGCAGCTGCTTCTGCTCACCTGCGGCGGCGCAAATAGCGGCGCTTTCGTCGCTGCCGCCGGCGCCCTCCGCGCCGCCTGCTCCGGCTGCCCGGAGGTGGCCGTCAGACTGCTGAGAGACGGCGGCCTGGCGGAGAGCCTGCACCACCTCATGGCCAGCAGCGTCGGCTTCGCTACCGGCGGTGTCGGCGGCTCAGCCGCAGCCGCCGCTGCCGCTGCCAACGGTCTTGAAGTTGTTCGCCTAGTCTGCGAGCTGCTGCCGCCAGCTCCGAGCTGCCCGCTAGATCTCTGGTGGCAGCAGCAGCAGCAGCCGCCGCAGTCGCCGCCGCCGCCGCCGCCTGCTCATTCTTCATCCTCGGCGGTGTCGCTGTCGACTTCAACGGTAGCTTCAGGCACGACTGTGCAGTGGCAGTGGCGTGACGACAGCGGAGCCTGGGTGGCTTACGCGCCAGACGCTAATCGGGCCATCGAGCTGGCCTACAGAGCCGGCGGCAGCGGCCATTCCGAGGTGGCCATCACCGCCGCCGGCCGGCCGTATCTCATCGATTTGGTGCGGGGCGAACAGGTTAGTGGCGGCTTGTTTAGTGTAGGGGTGATTTTCTATCAGCAGTAAATCCTTTTTTGGGGACTTCCCATCAGTCACCTGTATTCCTTATTAGGGATTTCCCATTAATGCTTTTTTAGTGGATTTCCCATTAATGCCTTTTTAGGGGATTTCCCATCAATTACTTGCCTACGGGTATATTCAATTAGTATTTTCTGGGAATTTTCAATCAGTATTTTCAATACCCCAAAAGAAACCGCTTGTTGCGCAATCGCCACGCAGGTAAACGAAGACACCGGCAGTACGCGACCAATCCAACGCCGCCTAGTAGCTGATCAGCAGCAGCAGCCGCTGGCCCGTCAGTCGAGCTCATCTGGCGCATCATCAGCCGCTGCCGCCGCCGCGATCGACGCCCGCGCCGAACTGCTAGCCAACGGCGGCGACTTGGCGGCCAGGCTGGTGAACTCGCTGCTCAACCCGCTGCTGGATGCCCTGGCCGACTCGCCCAGCCAGCAGCTGCGGCTGGCCTGCCTGCAGGCCCTCATCCGCCTGGTGGCCGCCAGCCATCCCGGACTGCTGCGTCCGACTCTGTCCGGCTTGCTGCCCGGGCCCGCCTGCACGCTGGCCGCCCTGCTGGCTGGCCGAGATATCCGGCTAGCGGCCGGGGCCGTCCAGCTGGCCGACCGGCTGTTGCAGCTGTCGTCGCTGCTGCCCGGCCTGCGAGTCTGCCTGCGTCGTCACGGCGTCGCCCACGGCCTGGAGAAAATCGCCAACGGGGAGCATCCGATGTTCCAGCTCACTCAGGCTGTACAGCAGCCGACGCCGGCGCCTCCGCCAGCCGAGCTGCAGGAGCCTCAGCAGCGAAGGCGCCGCCGATGCCAGCCGCCTCCGCCGCCACCGCCGCCTCAGCCGCAATCGTTGTTTCCTCCGCTGCCCGTTGCGCCGTCGTCAACTGGAGCCTCCGAGCAGCTGCGCATCGCCGTTCGCGACGAGGCGGCCCGCCTGCTCCGTCGGTATCGCCTGCTGGAGACGGGCGGCGGCGACTCTGCCGCTGTTGCCTCTTCGCCATCCGGTTGCGCCAGCTTTGAGAACGACGCCGCCGCTGCCGCCGCTGCCGCTGCTCGACTGGCGCAGCTGGCCCGCCGCCTGCCTGACGGCATGTCTGAGCTGGCCAGCCTCATCGCGGGCGCCGGCCACCCGCAGCCCAGCAGCCAGCAGCCGCAGCGTCTGCAACGCCGCCGACACCGTTCAGGAGCTTCAACCGTCGCAGCCACGTCAGCGACCTCCTCAGACTTGAGCTGCGCCGACCTGAGCCCGTACGAGCTGCTCAACTGCGGCCTGTTGCCCCGCCTGCTCCGCTGCCTGTTGGCCCAGCCCGAACATCAGCGCCAGCATCTTCGCCCGCTGCGCGACCTTCTAGTCGCATTCGGCGCTCATCAACGCCGCCCGCCTGCCGCATTCCGCGCCCTCATCTGCCGCCTGCTGGCCTGTCTGCACCAGTCTGCGGACCTGTTCCCAGTGCGGGACACGGCCTCGCTAGGCTTGCTGGCTGGCAGGCAGCTGCGGTGCCGCCTGGTCCGGCATCAGCAGAACTCCGGCTCAGCTGGCGGAGCCTCCGCCGTCGCGTCCGCCGGCCCTGTGCGCGTAGACCCGCTGGCGCTTGTGCGCACCGTCGAGCGCTATCTGTCTGAGCGGCTGGCCGACTTTCAAGACGACGACGACGAAGATGAAGACGACGACGACGATGATGATGAAGATGTCGGCGCTGACGACGATGTCGAATTGGATGCTGACGACCGCGGCGACGAGGACGAGGAGCTCGATGAGGAAAACGATTTCGACGATGAATTCGACGACGAAGACGACTGCGAAGAGGCTGGCGAAGACGATGACGACGAAGAGCTGCCTGATGAGGATGGAAGCGCCGACACTTCCGCCGCCGGGGCCGCAGCTTCCGCTAGCGGCACCAATCGCAGTCGCGGCGTGGCGCCGCCGTCCAGCCATCGAATGGGCTCGGCCGGCTCGTCCTCCGGCGCTGCCGCGATCGGCAGCAGCAGCGGCGGCAGCCGACGCGGCAGCGGAAACTACGGCGGCCTGGACAGTTTCGACGACGATGACGTCGACGAAGAATACGACGATGACGTTGGCGGCGGCGGCGGCGAGCAGGACGATGAAGAGGCCGACGGCGATCCCGGCAGGCGGCGACGGTCCCGACCCCGGCTGGAGCTGCTCATCGGGGACTCGGTGCTGCCATCGGGCATGTCGATGCTGCAGGCGGTGCGCGTGTACTCGCTCGGCGTCGGCGCCGGCAGTTCCGATAGCAACGACTTTGTTGGCGTCTCTGCAGCCGATTTGGACGCCGACGTTGAGCAGGACGGTGTGAGTGCTCTGTGGAGCCGGACTCACGCTATCTACTACCGCTATAGGCAGGCTGCTGCGGCCGCAACTCCGGCAGCGGCCGCAACAGCGACGACATCGAGCTCGACGGCCGCCGTCATCGTTAGTTCCAGTCGCAGCGTCGCGGAAGCCAGCGAGCCCTGTCGTCTTCATCATCGGTAATGTCTTCGCAGCAGCAGCAGCAGGCGCAGTCGCCGGGCTGGTGGCAGCGCTGTCAGGAGCTGCTGGGTCACCTGGACCCGGTGCCCGAGCCCTGCCGCTCCGTGCTGGGTCTGCTGTCTGTGCTGCACGCGGCCAACAGTCACTACGCGGATCTGTTCGATGCCAGCGAGGCCGATTCACAGCTGGCCGTGTCGGTCGATACCTTCAAGTCCGGGGGGCCGCTGCTTCATCCGGACGAGTTCGTCAGCGCCAAGCTGACGGCTAAGGTTTGCTGTTTAATGATTTTTAATGGGGATCCGACATTGATTTTGACATGCCGACTTTGATTTTGACATGCCGACTTTGATTTTGACATGCCGACTTTGATTTTGACATGCCGACAAATCATTATTCGATTTCATCCCAATCCGCAGGTGATCCGCCAGGTGCGCGATCCGCTGTCCCTGCTGACCGGCCACACCCCCGCCTGGATTGGCCGCCTGGCCGCCTCCTGTCCGCAACTGCTCTCGTTCGAGGCCCGCCACCTGCTGCTCTACGTGCTCAACTTTGATCGAGATCGGGCGCTCGCTCGCCTGCACGAAGTCAACGGAGCCGCCGCCGCCGCTGCCGCCGCCTCGGCCGCCGCCGCCAACTCCGACCAGGCTTCGTCTGCCGCCGCCAACGCCGCTGCCGCCGCCGCCGCAGCCGCCGCAGTCAGCGCCGTGGCTTCGCCGTCCTCGTCTTCAACCAGTCGGCACCAGCACCATCATCATCAGCGACAGCAGCATCACCAGCAGCATCACCAGCAGCATCAGCAGCAGCAGAGCCGATGGCTGACGCCCCGGCTGGAGAAGCGCCGGCGCACAGTTAATAGACGCGATCTGCTGGCCTCGGCCGAGCGACTCCTCCGAAGCCGTCGCCGGCCCGCAGCCGGTGGAGGTCGCGTCGCCGGAGGCGGAGTCCAGCCGCTGCTGGAGGTGAGCTACGAAGGCGAGATCGGCACCGGCCTGGGCCCCACCCTGGAGTTCTACTCACTGGTTAGCCGGGAATTCGCCCGTCCAGATCTGGGCATGTGGCGTCAGCGTCAGGACGAACAACGGGAGCTGCTGTACCCCCGGCCGACTCCGCAGTCTTCTGCTGCGGTCAATCGTCGGCTGATTCGCAGATTCCACAGTCTGGGCAGATTCATGGGCAAAGCTTTGGCCGACTCGCGCAAGCTGGACCTGCCGCTGTCGCCCGCTTTCTACTATTGGCTGCTCGGTAGGGAGGCCGAGCTGGCCGCTGGCGGGTACAGGATGCTGGCTTTGGTGAGCCTCTTGCTGCTTTCATTCGATTGCCTCTCGTGACCTCACTTAACTTCTCACGCTCATATATGACTTGCGATGAATTCTAATGGCTTTTCATGACGCTTTATGTCATGACCTCAAATGGCTTTTCATGACGCTTTATATCATGACCTCAAATGACTTTTAATGACGCTTTATATCATGACCTCAAATGACTTTTCATGGCGCTTTATATCATGACCTCAAATGGCTTTTAATGACGCTTTATATCATGACCTCAAATGGCTTTTAATGACGCTTTATATCATGACCTCAAATGGCTTTTCATGACGCTTGATATCATGACCTCAAATGACTTTATGACGCTTTATTTCATTACCTCAAACGACTCTTCATGACGCTTTATTTCATTACCTCAAATGACTTTTCATGTTTTTATGACCTTTATTGAGCTTTTAATAATAACTTAGTTAACCCATTTGATCTTTAATACACCTGTTTTGCCAGGTGGACCCGGTGCTCGCGCGCACCTGGCGCCAGCTAGTGCAGGTGGCGGACAGGCGGCGCCAGATCCTCGGCGACCAGTCGCACACGCCGGCCACTCGCGACCTGGCGCTGAACGCCCTGACGGCCGAGCTGGGCTGCCCAGTGGAGGAGCTCGGCCTGGACTTCACCCTGCCCGGCTACCCCGCCGTCGAGCTGCTGCCCGCCGGCTCCGGCATCCCCGTCACCATCGACCGGCTTGACGACTACCTGACCCTGGCCGCCAGGTGGACTCTCAGCGACGGCGTTCGGCGCCAAATGCGCGCCTACCTGTCCGGCTTTGAGTCCGCTTTCCCCGGCGTCCGGCGCGGCCTGGCCATGTTCCGGCCGGACGAGCTCGAACTGGTCTTTTGCGGCGCCGCTGTTGACCGAGACGACTCCGCCTGGGAGGTCGGCGCTCTGGCCGAGGCCTGCCGGCCCGACCACGGCTACACGCTGGAGAGCCGAGCGGTGCGCATGCTGTTCCGGGTCATGTCCGAGTTCGGGCCCGCCGAGCGGCGCGGCTTCCTGCAGTTCGTCACCGGCTCGCCGCGGCTGCCCGTTGGAGGTGCGACTGCCTGCAGAATTGCTTTTGGCCTAGGTCACCGCCTCCCAGATCCCCAGTTGCTGGGTTACCGCCTTCCAGATCCTCAGTTGCTGGGTCACCGCCTTCCAGATCCCCAGTTGCTGGGTCACCGCCTCCCAGATCCTCAGTTTCTGGGCCAGCCTCCCAGATCCTCAGTTTTTGGGCCAGCCTCCCAGATCCTCAGTTGCTGGGCCACCGTCTCGCTCCAAGACCTTCCCTCATTCTCAGGCCCAGGCCCCCACTCAGTCCACCTTCTTAGAGCATTTATGACTATCAGTGCTCACCCTATCTGCTCACTCTCCCTGAACCTTCAGGCTGGCGCGCCCTGAACCCGCCGCTAACCATTGTTGCCAAGAAGATCGGCGTGGTGCTGGGCTCCGACCCCCAGCAGCAGCAGCAGTCGGAGTCCAGCAGCTCAGGCGCTAGCGCTGATGACTACCTGCCCTCAGCCTCCACCTGCGTCAACTACCTGAAGCTGCCAGACTACTCATCCGTTGAGGTGATGCGGCAGAAGCTGCTGCAGGCCATGGCAGAGGGCCAGATGGCCTTCCACCTGAGCTGATTGCCGAACTCCCTAGCGAGGCAATATTTTTCATTTTCTCAAATTCGCGATCGCTTCGTTGAATTTAATTATTGAATTAACGCTTGAATTTTTTTGGTCTTCGTGTGTTTGTGTTTCTCTTTCAACTCATCATATTTTTTGTGCTTGAAGCTTGCACTGTTCCCAGTCAGGCTCTGTTCTGCATCATTTTTATTACTTATTAACACAATATGCCTTCTTTTCGTGCAGTGGATTGCCTGATGGATTGTCCACTGCCTAGGTGGATTGCCTGAATTGCTAAGCTTTTATACCTTCGGCTGCTTGGTCAATTTTAACACTGAGCAAGCGATGGCTATGCTAGTTCTTAAATATAATTATTCAATTATAAGCTTGTTGATGAGTGAGTGCTATTGCGGTTTAGCCACTGCTTGCTCTGTTTATTCTTTTCCTGTCTCTCGTTTCCCTTGCCCTATGCCTCTCATCTCCCCCTGCCTCTCATCTCCCCTGCCTCTCATCTCCCCCTGCCTCTCATCTCCCCTGCCTCTCATCTACCCTGCCTCTCATCTCCCCCTGCCTCTCATCTCCCCTGCCTCTCATCTCCCCCTGCCTCTCTCATCTCCCCTGCCTCTCATCTCCCCCTGTCTCTCATCTCCCCTGCCTCTCATCTACCCCTGTCTCTCATCTCCCCTGTCTCTCATCTACCCCTGTCTCTCATCTCCCCTGCCTCTCATCTACCCTGCCTCTCATCTCCCCCTGCCTCTCATCTCCCCTGCCTCTCATCTCCCCCTGTCTCTCATCTCCCCTGCCTCTCATCTACCCTGCCTCTCATCTCCCCTGCCTCTCATCTCCCCCTGCCTCTCATCTCCCCTGCCTCTCATCTCCCCCTGTCTCTCATCTCCCCTGCCTCTCATCTACCCCTGTCTCTCATCTCCCCTGCCTCTCATCTCCCCCTGTCTCTCATCTCCCCTGCCTCTCATCTCCCCTGCCTCTCATCTCCCCTGCCTCTCATCTCCCCTGCCTCTCATCTCGCCTCTACCTCTCATCTCCCCCTGCCTCTCATCTTCCCCTGTCTCCCATCTCCCCATCTACCTCTCATCTCCCCTGCCTCTCATTTCCCCTGCCTCTCATCTCCCCTGCCTCTCATCTACCCCTGCCTCTCATCTCCCCTGCCTCTCATTTCCCCCTGCCTCTCATCTCCCCTGCCTCTCATCTCCCCCTGCCTCTCATCTATCCCTGCCTCTCATCTCCCGTGCCTCTCATCTCCCCTCTACCTCTCATCTACCCTCTCCCTGCCTCTTATCTCCCCTGCCTCTCTCAATCCTGCCTCTCATCTCCCCTCTACCTCTCATCTACCCTCCCTGCCTCTCATCTCCCCTGCCTCTTATCTCCCCCTGTCTCCCATCCCCCCATCTACCTCTCATCTCCCCTGCCTCTTATCTTCCCTACCTCCCATCTCCCATCTCCCCTCTACCTCTCATCTCCCCTGCCTCTCATTTCTCCTCTCTCTACCTCTCATCCCCCCTGCCTCTCATATCCCCTCTCCCTACCTCTTATCCCCCCTGCCTCTCATTTCCCCTCTCCCTACCTCTCATGTCCCCTCTCCCTGCCTCTCATGTCCCTCACTGCGGCATAAATTAGTCAATACAACCAGCAGATTATTTGCATGCTGCAAGCCGTGAGCTGCCCTGATTTTTGTTTTTTTCCGCTAATTTTCATTTGATGTTGTTTCTATTTGAGCGAGAAAGAAACCCACAGTGCTTCTCCGATTTTTGACCAGTAAAGAGAGAAGTTTAAAGGATAATTACTGTGCTACCATTTTTCTGATTGATTGAATTCTTTCCTACAGATTGTTTTGCCAGCCAGTTAAACAGTCTCTGTTGTGTCCGAATAATGCTATTATTATCTAGGATATATTACTTATAGTAGTTTTGTTTAGCAAATAGCTGTTATATAATCATTCGGACTGGATTGCGGTTGCGAGCTTTTCCTTTCGGTATAACAATTTCTGTAGTCGTTAGTTGGCTTAAAAGATCATTTCAAAAAATTGTCTAGCTGTACTTTTTTTTCTAGCGTGTGAACTTTATTTACAATCTAATATTTTCAGCTGTTTTAATTTCTGATTTTTTTTCAAAATACATGCTCTACACTATATATACTACTGGCTTCATTAGGCTTACCTTGGCCAGTCTTTAGTAATATATATAATACGCTCTATATATTTTTGCTCGCAGTCTGTTCTGAAACTTTTTTTGCTTTTTTCTCATTATTAACTTCGTTTCTGGTGGCAGTTGCTCCTCTACCCGCACCTTTTTGATTGATCCGACGAGAGATTGATTTTGACCATCTACAAGTCTTTATTTTTTGTAAATATTTGAAATTCTGCAGTTGTTAAGTTGGTTCCTCCTGTGCACTTTGAAATCAGTAAACCTACTATGAAATACAATTTATTGCTACTTATTATTATTAAGCATCACTACTATTAATTATTATTTAGCTCTTTAATTAGCGTGTTCAAAGCTTATCAAATGGATTTTGTGAAATCTGCAGTCTTTTCTTTGCTTTTTTGCTGTCACCTGTTAGACAGGAGTGTCACCTGTTAGACAGGAGTGTCACCTGTTAGACAGGAGTGGAACCTTTTAGACAGGAGTGGAACCTGTTAGACAGGAGTGGAAACTGTTAGACAGGAGTGGAACCTGTTAGACATGAGTGGAAACTGTTAGACAGGAGTGTCACCTGTTAGACAGGAGTGTCACCTGTTAGACAGGAGTGGAACCTGTTAGACAGGAGTGGAACCTGTTAGACAGGAGTGGAACCTGTTAGACAGGAGTGGAACCTGTTAGAGGGGAGTGGAAACTGTTAGACAGGAGTGTCACCTGTTAGACAGGAGTGTCACCTGTTAGACAGGAGTGGAACCTGTTAGACAGGAGTGTCACCTGTTAGACAGGAGTGTCACCTGTTAGACAGGAGTGTCACCTGTTAGACAGGAGTGGAACCTGTTAGACAGGAGTGGAACCTGTTAGACAGGAGTGGAACCTGTTAGACAGGAGTAGAAACTGTTAGACAGGAGTGGAACCTGTTAGACATGAGTGGAAACTGTTAGACAGGAGTGGAACCTGTTAGACAGGAGTGGAAACTGTTAGACAGGAGTGGAACCTGTTAGACAGGAGTGGAACCTGTTAGAGGGGAGTGGAAACTGTTAGACAGGAGTGGAACCTGTTAGACAGGAGTGGAAACTGTTAGACAGGAGTGGAACCTGTTAGACATGAGTGGAAACTGTTAGACAGGAGTGGAACCTGTTAGACATGAGTGGAAACTGTTAGACAGGAGTGGAACCTGTTAGACATGAGTGGAAACTGTTAGACATGAGTGGAAACTGTTAGACATGAGTGGAAACTGTTAGACAGGAGTGGAAACTGTTAGACAGGAGTGGAAACTGTTAGACATGAGTGGAAACTGTTAGACAAGAGTGGAACCTGTTAGACAGGAGTGGAAACTGTTAGACAGGAGTGGAAACTGTTAGACAGGAGTGTCGACTGTTAGACAGGAGTGGAACCTGTTAGACAGGAGTGGAAACTGTTAGACAGAAGTGGAACCTGTTAGACAAGAGTGGAACCTGTTAGACAGGAGTGAAACCTCTTAGACAGGAGTGGAACCTGTTAAACAGGAGTGGAACCTGTTAGACAGGAGTGGAAACTGTTATACAGGAGTGGAACCTGTTAAACAGGAGTGGAACCTGTTAGACAGGAGTGGAAACTGTTATACAGGAGTGGAAACTGTTATACAGGAGTGGAACCTGTTAGACAGGAGTGGAAACTGTTAGACATGAGTGGAAACTGTTAGACAAGAGTGGAACCTGTTAGACAGGAGTGGAAACTGTTAGACAGGAGTGGAAACTGTTAGAAGTGGAAACTGTTAAACAGGAGTGGAACCTGTTAGACAGGAGTGGAAACTGTTAGACAGAAGTGGAACCTGTTAGACAAGAGTGGAACCTGTTAGACAGGAGTGAAACCTGTTAGACAGGAGTGGAAACTGTTATACAGGAGTGGAACCTGTTAAACAGGAGTGGAACCTGTTAAACAGGAGTGGAACCTGTTAGACAGGAGTGGAAACTGTTATACAGGAGTGGAACCTGTTAGACAGGAGTGGAAACTGTTAGACAGGAGTGGAACCTGTTAGACGGGAGTGGAAACTGTTAGACAGGATTGGAACCTGTTTAGAAGGAACTTAGGAAGTCAAATTGCCCGATATGTACTGTTTTTTTTAATTCGGTCGCAGTGACTTGAATGCAGTGTTTTTTAATCAATATCTTTTCGAGTGGATGACTTATATTTGTATTCATCAAAATGAAAACGGCAGGTTTGCTTCTGAAGTGTCTTATTGTATATTTGTTTTACTTTCATTTGAAATTATCACTAAGGAAAAAAATATACCCATTTGACCGAAAAATAATGGAAGTTCAGGACATGCAAAACACGAATAATTACATGTATCCTTGACACCGCTGGATAAATAACGATGCTACTTGATACTACTATGAGTAGAACAGAAGCAAAAAATGTATAAATCGGGTATTTAGCACGAACACGCGAATCGCGACATTGCCACCTCTGTAGCTGACGCATCCTCTGTAGCTGAGCCTCTGTAACTGACTCCCGGCCTAACCCTCTGGATATGACATCCCCTCTGTAGCTGGCATCCTCTGTGTAGCTGGCATCCCCTCCCCTCTGTAGCTGGCATCCCCTGTGTAGCTGGCATCCCCTGTGTAGCTGGCATCCCCTGTGTAGCTGGCATCCCCTGTGTAGCTGGCATCCCCCGAGTAGCTGGCATCCCCCGAGTAGCTGGCATCCCCCGAGTAGCTGGCATCCCCTCTGTAGCTGGCATCCCCTCTGTAGCTGGCATCCACTCTGTAGCTGGCATCCCCTCCGTAGCTGACTCCCTAACCCTCTGTAGCTGACTCCCTAACCCTCTGTAGCTGACTCCCTAACCCTCTGTAGCTGACTCCCTAACCCTCTGTAGCTGACTCCCTAACCCTCTGTAGCTGACTCCCTAACCCTCTGTAGCTGACTCCCTAACCCTCTGTAGCTGACTCCCTAACCCTCTGTAGCTGACTCCCTAACCCTCTGTAGCTGACACCCTAACCCTCTGTAGCTGACTCCCTAACCCTCTGTAGCTGACTCCCTAACCCTCTGTAGCTGACTCCCTAACCCTCTGTAGCTGACTCCCTAACCCTCTGTAGCTGACTCCCTAACCCTCTGTAGCTGACTCCCTAACCTTCCGTAGACCTCTCACAGCCCCGACGGCTTCACTGCAGCTTGCAGCGTGAAGTCTCCTCCGCTGTCTCGTAGTTGGGGTCCACAAAGATGTGCCCGGTCTGCGGCCGGCTGTCAGTCGCCGATGCCGGATGCTCCATCGCGGAGGCCGAAGGTCCGGTCGGCGGGGACTGCCGCAGTTGCGGCAGCTGCTCCAGTAAGCCGCCGTGGCGACGCCGCCGATCGAACGCTGCGGTGGCCGCCGCTGGAAGCTGCAGGCAGCCGAAGACGCTGTCGCAGCTGCCCGGGAACTGGTAGGGGCTGTCCAGGCTCACGTTCAGCTTGCAGCCACCACCACCGCCGCCGCCGCCGCCCCCGCCGTCATTGCCGAGAAGTACATCTTCAACGAAGCTGTCCATCACCTCCAGCAGACCCAACAGCTCCTCGGGGCTGGGCCGGCTGGGGTGACTGTCCGAGTGCGAGCCAGGCTCGACGGACATGGACCACTGGCTGCAGAATCCCAGCAGCTGCGGCTGCCGCGGATGGCGCAGCAGAATGAAGCCTTTGTAGGTCGGGTGGCACTCGGCCAGCCGCTGGAGCTGGCGCCGCCGTTTCTGCAGCTTCGCCTGATCCTCCTGCTGCTTGGCCAGGGCGTTGAGCCGCCTGCGGTGCGGCGTTTCGGCTGGTTGATGAGCTGACATGCAAGAATGATAATCATTGTGGGCGTCTGATAATCATTGTGGGCGTCTGATAATCATTGTGGCCGTCTGATAATCATTGTGGGTCTCTGATAATCATTGTGGGCGTCTGATAATCATTGTGGGTCTCTGATAATCATTGTGGGCGTCTGATAATCATTGTGGGTCTCTGATAATCATTGTGGGCGTCTGACAATCATTGTGGGCGTCTGATAATCATTGTGGGCGTCTGATATCATTGTGGCTGTCAGACAATCATTGTGGGCGTCTGATAATCATTGTGGGCGTCTGATAATCATTGTGGCTGTCTGATAATCATTGTGGGCGTCTGATAATCATTGTGGGCGTCTGATAATCACTGTGGCTGTCTGATAATCATTGTGGGTCTCTGATAATCACTGCCGCTGTCTGATAATCATTGTGGCTGTCTGTTAATCACAACGGTTACCTGATAATCATACCTGTAAGCCTGTTGTTGCACCTGCTTCATCTGCTGCTCAGTAGGCGGTCGCGGAGTCACGGTCAGCACGGGGTCCAGGAGACCTTGTCGAGTGTCGTCTTGAGCAACCAGGATGACATTTTTATCGTAGAGCTCGTCATCAAACTTTGGGTCCTTTGGGATTTTAATTGGCGCTGCTTGAGAGTTGGTAGAGCTAGTACTCATGCAGGCACGGACACAGGCACGGACACAGGCACGGACACAGGCACGGACACAGGCACGGACACAGGCATGGACACAGGCACGGACACAGGCACGGACACAGGCACGGATACAGGCACGGACACAGGCATGGACACAGGCACGGACACAGGCACGGACACAGGCACGGACACAGGCATGGACACAGGCACGGACACAGGCACGGACACAGGCACGGACACAGGCATGGACACAGGCACGGACACAGTCACGGACACAGGCACGGACACAGGCACGGACACAGGCACGGACACAGGCACGGACACAGGCACGGACACAGGCACGGACACAGGCACGGACACAGGCACGGACACAGGCACGGACACATGCACGGACACAGGCACGGATACAGGCACGGACACAGGCACGGACACAGGCACGGACACAAGCACTAAGAAAAGCCTCACCCTGCACGGGTGCGGCCAGAGCGGCCCCACCCAGTGCTCGGCCCGGTGCGGCCAGCCCGGCACGAGGTTGGGGGCGCAGGCGTACCGGAACGCCGCCAGATAGCGCTCCGTCTCCGGCACCAGCACCAGGCCGCAGGGGACCAGGCCCTGGACCACGTCGCGCTGATCCGCCAGCGCCAGAGCGGCGCCAAGTTGGCGCGGCACCTGCAGGCTGCAGCGGCGCAGGCCAAACTGGAACTGCAGGCTGGCGGCGCAGCGGACCAGCTCCAGCCGCTCCCAGGCCGCCAGCCTGCGCAGCCCGCCACCTGGCGGCTCCACGCGCCTCCTGGCGACCAGCTGGAACCGGCAGCGGCACCCGTCCAGATCGAATCGGGCGCCGAAGGCTTGACTCCGCCGGCAGCCTTCGAGGACGTCGTAGAATCGACTGCGCGGTGCCATGGACGGCATCGGCGGCAGGGCGGAGCGAGAAGCCGACTGCCTGCTGGCCGCGTTGTCCACCGGCAGCGTCTCGATCGACTCCGTCGACGACGACGACGATGACGACGAGGAAGCTTGAAGGCCAAAGATGGCCACGTTGCCGAAGCGCCGGGCCTGCCGGCCGCGCCGCTGGTAGGCCACAAGCGCCGCCGGGGCAGCCTGGTCGGCCTGGTCGGCCTCGAGGCGCCGCTGAATCAGCGCAGCCTGATGGTGCAGGTCGCGGCACCGCCCAACCAGGCCTGTTGGCGCCGTCCGACGTCGGATCTCGTCGACGTCGCCGTCTTTAGCGTCGGCGGGCGAGGCGGCCGCGTTGTTACCAGCAGCTGCCGCTGCCGCTGCCGCCTTGTCGTCGTCATCGAACTCGTCGTCAAGAACGAAGCGGCGCAGCTGCCGCAGCAGCCGGCGAGGCACTCGGCGTCCGCGGCGGCGGGGCCGGCCGGAGCTCTGGCGGTCCGTCTCAGCCCGCTGCGCCTCCTCCCCCACCGGGCCTTCGGCTGCGTCGTCTGACATTTGGAAACTGCTGCAGACTTTGTGTTTAATTTTCACGGCTTGTGTTTATCGATCTGCACTATCTGAGTTTATTAATTGCTCATAATAGTAATAAACTGCTTCTCTATTGTCATCAGTTTAGTGACATTGTGTTTAATTAAATAGCTCGACTTGTTTTTATAGCGTGTTTATCTGCCTGTAGCTTGTGTTTATCTGCCTGTAGCTTGTGTTTATTTGCCTGTAGCTTGTGTTTATCTGCCTGTAGCTTGTGTTTATCTGCCTGCAGCTTGTGTTTATCTGCCTGTAGCTTGTGTTTATCTGCCTGTAGCTTGTGTTTATTTGCCTGTAGCTTGTGTTTATCTGCCTGTAGCTTGTGTTTATCTGCCTGTGTCCAAAGCTTGTGTTTATCTGCCTGTGTCTAAAGCTTGTGTTTATCTGCCTGTGTCTAAAGCTTGTGTTTATCTGCCTGTGTCTAAAGCTTGTGTTTATCTGCCTGTGTCTAAAGCTTGTGTTTATCTGCCTGTGTCTAAAGCTTGTGTTTATTGATTTGTGTTGTGGCTTGTGTTAATCAATCTGTGTGTAGTTTGTTTTTTTAGTGTGTTTTAGCTTGTGTTTATCAATCTTTGTTTAGCTTATGTTTATCAATGCGTGTTTAGCTTTTGCTTATCAATCGGTGTATAGCTTGTGTTTATAACCCAGTTCATTACTTGAGTTTATCACAATTTGCTTATCTTGTGTTTATTGTGTTTATCTTGGCGCTCAACAACACAGGGTTTTGATAAATAAATTCTTACCAGAATTGCGATGAATTGTTCAACTTCAACTGAACTCTTGATAGATATGGCAATACTTCAATTCAGTCTGAGAGTCTCCGACACTCTGTTTGACTCTGCTTTTAATACTCGCTTTAATACTTGCGATTTCTGGAATCTGGACAGGCGACTCAGTTGACATTGCCCAGCCAGTCTATTTGGTGTTTGCTAGCCGAACGTAAAAACTTTCTATCACAATGTCGCATGAACTCAGAACATGCAGACACGCAGTTTCAGTGGAAAGATACGGCAGTATGGAGGGCTTTTGAACGAGCCATAATGATGCTGTGTTTGCTCAAGGTTTGGCTCGTAGGTGCGGACTTTTTACAACTCAATCTGATCCTTTCTGGTAGAATTTTCTGTGTGAACTACTGAGGCATAAAACACTCTCTAACCCACATTCTCACCCTTCCTCTCCCCCTCCATCCCACCCCTCACACCCTTCCTCTCCCCCTCCATCCCACCCCCTCACACCCTTCCTCTCCCCCTCCATCCCACCCCCTCACACCCTTCCTCTCGACCCCTTCTCACCCCCCTCCTCGCCTTTCCTCTCACCATCCCTCCCACCATAGCGCTCACCCTCTCTCTCTCACTTCCTCTCTCCCCTTCTCTCTCCCCTTCTCTCTCCCTTCTCTCTCACCTCTCTCCCCTTCTCTCTCCCCTTCTCTCTCCCCTTCTCTCTCACCTCTCTCCCCTTCTCTCTCCCCTTCTCTCTCCCCTTCTCTCTCACCTCTCTCCCCTTCTCTCTCCCCTTCTCTCTCCCTTCTCTCTCACCTCTCTCCCCTTCTCTCTCCCCTTCTCTCTCCCCTTCTCTCTCCCCTTCTCTCTCCCCTTCTCTCTCCCCTTCTCTCTCCCCTTCTCTCTCCCCTTCTCTCTCCCCTTCTTTCTCACCTTCTCTCTCACCTTCTCTCTCCCCTCGTTCTCGCCCTCCCTCTCACCCTCCCCTCGCCCTCGTTCTCGCCCTCGTTCCCACTCTCCATCTCATTATTGCTCTCGCCCCCCTCTTCCCCTCGTTCTCATCCTTCTTTCTCAACCACCTTTCACTCTTCTCTCTCACTCACTCTTAACCTTCCACTCACTCTACCTCGCATACTACTGCCCCAAATCGTCTCTCCCTTGCCCTTCCGTATCCTCCACTCCTATAATTATTTCATCATTTCTCGCCCAGTGCTTTTTTCAAAATACTTACTAATAAAATGGAAGTTTGTCTCTGCGATTTGTGTCATTTTTACGCCCTTGATAGAATTAATTGATCCGAAAAATGCTAAATTTAGGTTTAACACTTCCTTGCGTCGAAAATATCCTGTTTTTATTGCAATATATCAAAATATGGCAGTACAGTCCGACATTAAAAAATTGACCTGAAAAATACAGGCAGGTTGAACTCGAAAGGTCAAGGATGTTTTCAACCGGATGAACAATATACAATTATCTTCGCCAACTCAATTTTTAAATTAGACGAAACAAAGCATTGGCGGTTGTCAAGTGGCATTTTCTAGTCAAAAATCACATCTACGAATAGCAAACAACACTTTTTATCGAATTTCATAAAAATATCAACGAAAATGTCTTCTTAAGTCTTTTTGTAGTTCGAAATGCTCCTTTTGAAAAAATTTTGTTGATATTCAATTATACTACTCGAAAAGCTTATCTGAGTAGTAGTTACGCAAAAATCTGATTTTCGTTTTCGACGTTAAATTTACGTTCGCACTCGTAGCAGCGAAGAAAACGGAAATGTTTGTGTTTTCAGCGCTAAACTGATCTTTTAAGCCACCTTTCTGTTTACGTGTAGATCAATAGATTGCACTTGAAATGTATGCATGATACGATGGAGCTATAGACAGCAAGATAAGAGGCCCAAAACTAAATTCCACTTTTTTCTTCACATTTCTTCTAGTAGGACTTTGCACTTGAATGTAACCAGAAACTGAAACAAAACTTTTGACAGCGTTTTACTCTACGAGCCTATGCATCTAGTATTATCATTTTAAACAAGAAGGAGATCATTGGGAAATCTATGCGATCATTGGGAAATCTATGAGATCATTGGGAAATCTATGAGATCATTGGGAAATCTATGAGATCATTGGGAAATCTATGAGATCATTGGGAAATCTATGAGATCATTGGGAAATCTATGAGATCATTGGGAAATCTATGAGATCATTGGGAAATCTATGAGATCATTGGGAAATCTATGAGATCATTGGGAAATCTATGAGATCATTAGGAAATCTATGAGATCATTGGGAAATCTATGAGATCATTGGGAAATCTATGAGATCATTGGGAAATCTGTGAGATCATTGGGAAATCTATGCGATCATTAGGAAATCTATGAGATCATTGGGAAATCTATGAGATCATTGGGAAATCTGTGAGATCATTGGGAAATCTATGAGATCATTGGGAAATCTATGAGATTATTAGGAAATCTATGAGATCATTGGGAAATCTATGCGATCATTAGGAAATCTATGAGATCATTGGGAAATCTATGAGATCATTAGGAAATCTATGAGATCATTGGGAAATCTATGAGATCATTAGGAAATCTATGAGATCATTGGGAAATCTATGAGATCATTGGGAAATCTATGAGATCATTAGGAAATCTATGAGATCATTGGGAAATCTATGAGATCATTGGGAAATCTGTGAGATCATTGGGAAATCTATGAGATCATTGGGAAATCTATGAGATCATTGGGAAATCTATGAGATCATTGGGAAATCTATGAGATCATTGGGAAATCTATGAGATCATTAGGAAATCTGTGAGATCATTGGGAAATCTATGAGATCATTGGGAAATCTATGAGATCATTGGGAAATCTGTGAGATCATTGGGAAATCTATGAGATCATTGGGAAATCTATGAGATCATTGGGAAATCTGTGAGATCATTGGGAAATCTATGCGATCATTAGGAAATCTATGAGATCATTGGGAAATCTATGAGATCATTGGGAAATCTGTGAGATCATTGGGAAATCTATGAGATCATTGGGAAATCTATGAGATTATTAGGAAATCTATGAGATCATTGGGAAATCTATGCGATCATTAGGAAATCTATGAGATCATTGGGAAATCTATGAGATCATTAGGAAATCTATGAGATCATTGGGAAATCTATGAGATCATTAGGAAATCTATGAGATCATTGGGAAATCTATGAGATCATTGGGAAATCTATGAGATCATTAGGAAATCTATGAGATCATTGGGAAATCTATGAGATCATTGGGAAATCTGTGAGATCATTGGGAAATCTATGAGATCATTGGGAAATCTATGAGATCATTGGGAAATCTATGAGATCATTGGGAAATCTATGAGATCATTGGGAAATCTATGAGATCATTAGGAAATCTGTGAGATCATTGGGAAATCTATGAGATCATTGGGAAATCTATGAGATCATTGGGAAATCTGTGAGATCATTGGGAAATCTATGAGATCATTGGGAAATCTATGAGATCATTGGGAAATCTATGAGATCATTGGGAAATCTATGCGATCATTGGGAAATCTATGAGATCATTAGGAAATCTATGAGATCATTGGGAAATCTATGAGATCATTGGGAAATCTATGAGATCATTGGGAAATCTATGAGATCATTGGGAAATCTATGAGATCATTGGGAAATCTATGAGATCATTGGGAAATCTATGAGATCATTGGGAAATCTGTGAGATCATTGGGAAATCTATGAGATCATTGGGAAATCTGTGAGATCATTGGGAAATCTATGAGATCATTGGGAAATCTATGAGATCATTGGGAAATCTGTGAGATCATTGGGAAATCTATGAGATCATTGGGAAATCTGTGAGATCATTGGGAAATCTGTGAGATCATTGGGAAATCTATGAGATCATTGGGAAATCTGTGAGATCATTGGGAAATCTATGAGATCATTGGGAAATCTGTGAGATCATTAGGAAATCTGTGAGATCATTGGGAAATCTGTGAGATCATTGGGAAATCTATGAGATCATTGGGAAATCTATGAGATCATTAGGAAATCTATGAGATCATTGGGAAATCTATGAGATCATTGGGAAATCTATGAGATCATTGGGAAATCTATGAGATCATAGGAAAATCTATGAGATCATTGGGAAATCTATGAGATCATTGGGAAATCTATGAGATCATTGGGAAATCTATGAGATCATTGGGAAATCTATGAGATCATTGGGAAATCTATGAGATCATTAGGAAATCTATGAGACCATTGGGAAATCTATGCATTAAGAATTTGCATTTAAATCTTTGCGAAAATAAATTCGAGAATAATTGATTATTCATTTATGATAAACAAGTAGAACGATTTTCCAAAGATATATTTGGATTTTTTGGGCTTGGATGTATGACGATATAAGGGATAGGAAAGTAAAGATTAATTATCTGCTCAGTAATTAATAATCCATGCCAGTAATCCTGGCCAATAATTCCTGGCCAATAATCCATGCCAATAATTCATGCCAATAATCCCTGGCCAATAATTCCTGGCCAATAATCCATACCAATAATTCATGCCAATAATCCCTGGCCAATAATTCCTGGCCAATAATCCATGCCAATAATTCATGCCAATAATTCCTGGCCAACAATCCCTGGCCAATAATCTCTGGCCAATAATCCCTGGCCAATAATCCATACCAATAATTCATGCCAATAATCCCTGGCCAATAATTCCTGGCCAATAATCCATGCCAATAATTCATGCCAATAATTCCTGGCCAACAATCCCTGGCCAATAATCTCTGGCCAATAATCCCTGGCCAATAATCCATACCAATAATTCATGCCAATAATCCCTGGCCAATAATCCCTGGCCAATAATCCATGCCAATAATTCATGCCAATAATTCCTGGCCAACAATCCCTGGCCAATAATCTCTGGCCAATAATCCCTGGCCAATAATCCATGCCAATAATCCCTGGCCAATAATCCCTGGCCAATAATCCCTGGCCAATAATCCCTGGCCAATAATCCCTGGCCAATAATCCCTGGCCAATAATCCCTGGCCAATAATCCCTGGCCAATAATCCCTGGCCGAAAATCCCTGGCCATATTCCAAGCCAGTTGAGCCTGGGAGCAAGCAATTAACGTTAATTAGGGTTAGGGTTAGGGTTAGGGTTGCTTAGTTAATGGTCAAGAGTTCACATTCCGCCGCACCCATTCGGCATAGGCGGACATCCGAGCGTAGACGCCCGGCCTTTTGGCCTGGCCGCAGCCATCGCCGTGAGACACCAGGCCGGCCACCAGCCACAGGTCCTGCCCGTTGATCATCAACGGTCCGCCTGAATCACCTGTGCAAGCGTCGCGTTCTCCTGCCTGCAGAACGTTTGTGCATTGGGTTGGATCTGGTTAATCAGTTGATAAATGTTGGTGAATCGGGTTATAGTGCTGTTGGTGAATCGGGTTATAGTGCTGTTGGTGAATCGGGTTATAGTGCTGTTGGTGAATCGGGTTATAGTGCTGTTGGTGAATCGGGTTATAGTGCTGTTGGTGAATCGGGTTATAGTGCTGTTGGTGAATCGGGTTATAGTGCTGTTGGTGAATCGGGTTATAGTGCTGTTGGTGAATCGGGTTATAGTGCTGTTGGTGAATCGGGTTATAGTGCTGTTGGTGAATCGGGTTATAGTGCTGTTGGTGAATCGGGTTATAGTGCTGTTGGTGAATCGGGTTATAGTGCTGTTGGTGAATCGGGTTAATAGTGCTGTTGGTGAATCGGGTTATAGTGCTGTTGGTGAATCGGGTTATAGTGTTGTTGGTCAATCGGGTTATAGTGCTGTTGGTGAATCGGGTTATAGTGCTGTTGGTGAATCGGGTTATAGTGCTGTTGGTGAATCGGGTTATAGTGCTGTTGGTGAATCGGGTTATAGTGCTGTTGGTGAATCGGGTTATAGTGCTGTTGGTGAATCGGGTTATAGTGCTGTTGGTGAATCGGGTTATAGTGCTGTTGGTGAATCGGGTTATAGTGTTGTTGGTGAATCGGGTTATAGTGCTGTTGGTGAATCGGGTTAATAGTGCTGTTGGTGAATCGGGTTATAGTGCTGTTGGTGAATCGGGTTATAGTGCTGTTGGTGAATCGGGTTATAGTGCTGTTGGTGAATCGGGTTATAGTGCTGTTGGTGAATCGGGTTATAGTGCTGTTGGTGAATCGGGTTATAGTGTTGTTGGTGAATCGGGTTATAGTGCTGTTGGTGAATCGGGTTAATAGTGCTGTTGGTGAATCGGGTTATAGTGCTGTTGGTGAATCGGGTTAATAGTGCTGTTTGAGTTAGAGTGGAAGAGTTGTGCTCAGATTTCTGAATGTTGTTTATCTAGTTATAAAAATAGCACGAATACCAAAAACCCAGCGCAGATATTCTCGGCATAAACTGGTCTGCTGGTGCCAGCATAGAGTTCTTTGCACCTGGTGTTGCTCAGCACTGGCAGTTGGGTCTCCATGAGACGGTCGGCCACGTCGCTATCTAAAATTGGTTCAGGCAGCGCTAAAGAAATCTGACCGATTCGATGGCACGCAATGGTCAGCTCAGACTCACCCTCTGTGGCTCCCCAGCCGGCTACGCTGCCAATTGAGTTGTCGAATGCTTCTCCGGGCTCTGGCAGGCAGATGGGCTCAACGGAATTTAGTAACTGGGCCGGCTTGTCCAGCTTTAACAATGCGACATCGTTGCTGTAGATGGGCTGGAAGAATCTCTCGTGCACAACCACCCGACTGACGTTGAACTCCTGCACACTGATGTCGCCTGCGGCTGTGTGGCCCAGGCGAACTGAGAATGTCTCGCTGGCGCTGTGAAGTTGTGTGAATGGCAGGTAGCTAAGGTAGGTTTTTGTCTCTCGCATCAAATTAAGTATCTGAGTGCGACTCCTGTGCGGTCACTTCAATTTAGGACTTGCTGCGTAGTTCAAATTCTCATGATGGGCCAATACTCAATGCACAGTATGCACTGCCTGACGGTGAGAAGGTCAGGACTGCATGCTGTCTGTCCGAAGCACTCCGTCATGCATCGGAAGGTTGGCTGTTTTGTAGATTAATGGAGGAAGTCCATGTAGGTACGTGTTGATTGTTTGTGTTGATTGTTCGTGGTTTGTGTTGATTGTTCGTGTTGATTTTTTGTGTTGATTTTTTGTGTTGATTGGTTCGTGGTTGTGTTGATTGGTTCGTGGTTGTGTTGATTGGTTCGTGGTTGTGTTGATTGTTCATGTTGATTGTTTGTGTTGATTTTTCGTATTGATTGTTCATGGTTGTGTTGATTGTTCGTGTTGATTGGTTCGTGGTTTGTGTTGATTTTTCGTGTTGATTGTTTGTGTTGATTGGTTCGTGGTTTGTGTTGATTGTTCGTGTTGATTGTTTGTGTTGATTGGTTCGTGGTTGTGTTGATTGTTCGTGTTGATTGTTTGTGTTGATTGGTTCGTGGTGATTAGCATCGGTTGATTGTTTGTTTGCTAAACAGTAAACTGTAGGTTTATTGGGGAGGTAGGTGGTAGCTAGATAGACACGCAAGAGACAATCTAGACTCACTCGGCCCAAGCGAAGCAGTGCCCAGCGGACAGAACCCATTGAGGATGCACCAGCACACCGCCGCAGTGCTGACGTGGCGTCGCATCCTTCGCAGTCTTCGCGGACAGATCGCGGCTCACGAGAATTTGTGCCAACCAGGGCCAATCCCCGGCAACGGCGAGGTGGCCACCGATTACCAGACTGACGTCGGCGGCACCGGTGCTGCTCCTGTTTCCACAGGGCACGATAGGGTGACGCTCGATGTGCTGCTCCGGTCGCTTCGGAGGCACGCAGCAGTGATAGCCAGCCGGGCAGTGCAGCCACGAGAACCAGGCGTTCTCGAATGGACAACCGTCGCTGCCTGTTTTTACGCACACTCCGGCAAACACCTTCCAGCATGTCGAATTGGACGTTCCTGTGGCCATTGAAAATTGTATCGTGTTTTAGTGACCGATACAGGCCATTGTTCTTGCTTGTCTTTTACCTGATCGTCTCGACTACAGGCCCCGTTTCTTTACCGGGCCTTTGCCAAAAAAACGTTCGTTACCTGACACATCAGAATAACCAAACCCCCGATTCTTTACCTGGTCACCACACTACAGACAGGTCCTGCATTCTTTACCTGGTCATCACACTACAGACAGGTCCTGTGCATTCTTTACCTGGTCATCACACTACAGACAGGTCCTGTGCATTCTTTACCTGGTCACCACACTACAGACAGGTCCTGCATTCTTTACCTGGTCATCACACTACAGACAGGTCCTGTGCATTCTTTACCTGGTCATCACACTACAGACAGGTCCTGTGCATTCTTTACCTGGTCATCACACTACAGACAGGTCCTGTGCATTCTTTACCTGGTCATCACACTACAGACAGGTCATGTGCATTCTTTACCTGGTCATCACACTACAGACAGGTCCTGTGCATTCTTTACCTGGTCATCACACTACAGACAGGTCCTGTGCATTCTTTACCTGGTCACCACACTACAGACAGGTCCTGTGCATTCTTTACCTGGTCATCAAACTGGAGGCACAGCCAAGTCCTTATTAACCATCGAGTCTTCATCTTCAGCCAGTCATTCGGATACTATTAAATACAGTTCCCAGGAGCATACTGCCTGTATGTCAGCTGGATTAAAGCTTGTTTTTTCAATTATAAAACAGGTGCACAGGTGCGAATTAGTTATTTTTGAAAGCTGGCCTGAAAATATCCAGGGTAGCGATGCGACGTCAATCTTTCCTTGCAAACATGCAAATTTCTGCTTTGCAGATTAGTCTGTTTCAGTGAAAATGTCGGCCCAGGTAAATAATGTACTTTTCCAGAGCCAATTAGACTACAGAGTCCGGTGGAACCTGCAGGCTAGTCAAAGAAAAATTCAACGAGAAAGCCTTTGGATTGCTGTAAAGTGCAGCGGAGTTGAAATTTGAGGAAAATTACCGAACATCCCTGAATCCTAGATGCACTTTTAAAGGCCTACCAATAAACGCTAGCCATTTAAGCTCGCCTACTAACTACAGCGTACCTACAAGCAAAATCAATGGTTTAATAGGCTTCGAGCTAAATACTTTTATCCTACTGGTTTACTTGAACACAACAGATTCTTTCTCGAATCCCAGGTGCTTGAGCAGTGTCGCTTCCCCCTGGATCCCAGGTGCTTGAACAGTGTCGCTTCCCCTGGATCCCAGGTGCTTGAACAGTGTCGCTTCCCCCAAACCCCAGGTGCTTGAACAGTGTCACTTACACCTGGATCCCAGGTGCTTGAACAGTGTCACTTACACCTGGATCCCAGGTGCTTGAACAGTGTCACTTACACCTGGATCCCAGGTGCTTGAACAGTGTCGCTTCCCCCTGGATCCCAGGTGCTTGAACAGTGTCACTTACACCTGGATCCCAGGTGCTTGAACAGTGTCGCTTACACCTGGATCCCAGGTGCTTGAACAGTGTCGCTTCCCCCTGGATCCCAGGTGCTTGAACAGTGTCGCTTCCCCTGGATCCCAGGTACTTGAACAATGTCACTTCCTCCTGGATCCCAGGTGCTTGAACAGTGTCACTTACACCTGGATCCCAGGTGCTTGAACAGTGTCACTTCCACCTGGATTCCAGGTGCTTGAACAGTGTCACTTACACCTGGATCCCAGGTGCTTGAACGGTGTCACTTACACCTGGATCCCAGGTGCTTGAACAGTGTCGCTTCCCCCTGGATCCCAGGTGCTTGAACAGTGTCGCTTCCCCCTGGATTCCAGGTGCTTGAACAGTGTCGCTTACACCTGGATCCCAGGTGCTTGAACAGTGTCGCTTCCCCCAAAACCCCAGGTGCTTGAACAGTGTCGCTTCCCCCAAAACCCCAGGTGCTTGAACAGTGTAGCTTCCCCCAAACCCCAGGTGCTTGAACAGTGTCGCTTCCCCTGAGTCTCAGACTCTCAGGTGCTGAACAGTGTCGCATCCAAGCCTCACTGGGTTTATATTATCACAAATATATTTTTCTAGCAACAATGAAAACATTTTATTTAATTGTCAGGCAGCAGTTCTCACTCAAACTGTCAGAGGTAACGCTGTAAGCAGGGTCGGGTATGTCTGGCTAAATGCATCGCAATGATATGTACTTGCCATTTGTTGCACCATCCGCTGGGGCTGAGTAGGTCCATAAAAACACAAGACTGTACACCAGCGCCGCAGAAGCAGTGTACATGGATGCAAAAAATCTGTTTTTCTCGGGGTTGTTCTTGGCCATGCTGCTGAACAGAAGTTCGTAAACAAGTCTCACATTCCAAGCCAGGCAGTTTTTGTATATTTTTTAGATTAAAATCTTTCAAACTGCATGCTGTGTGTTCCATAAGACATACGTAGGTATTGATAAATGCGCGTGGCTTTCAATGTCTGTGAAAATTGAAACGAATTCAAAACAGTTGAACATTTGATATATCAATGATAAGAAAGCGTTTAACCTGGCGTACACAGATTTATTCATGGAGCTGCGTGTTGTACATTTTGATTGCGCATGAATGTACAATTAATTTTGAAAACTTTATCGTGAGAACGCGGTAAAAAAGGCTTAATAACTCGAGATAAAGCAAAACTAATTAATTTTCTAGTACAGCAGTATTGCAAAGACAATGAAACACGAAGATTTGATGAAAGTAAGCTCGTGTAAAAGTACACGATTAACAAATAAAATAGAAGAAAAACAGTACATGCACAATAAATCAAAAGTGCAACGGTTGAAGAGAACGAGAATGAGAAAAAAGTACACGTAGATGAAGAAGAGTGCATGCTTATATTTTAGAGAAAAGTACACAATAAAAACACGGTGTAAAAGTACAAGGAAAAGACACGGTAAAAGTATAAGATAAAGACACGGTAAAAGTATAAGATAAAGACAGGGTAAAAGTACAAGATAAAGACAGGGTAAAAGTACAAGATAAAGACAGGGTAAAAGTACAAGATAAAGACAGGGTAAAAGTACAAGATAAAGACACGGTAAAAGTACACAAATTTCGTCGAGAAAATGACTCAAAGCTATTTTTAGTTAAAAGTACAAAATTAAGAAGCGGTAATTTAGTTAAAAGTACACGATGGATCAGGCTTCATGGTTCTCAGTTTAGTCAGTTCGATTTTTCCAACGTCAAAAAAGCAGATAGATAGTTCTAGAAAACCCTGTTCAAAAACAAGTTGCTAAATCACGTGTCCTGTTTCTAGTCCCTATTCTCCCAGCGTAGGAGCATATCATTTGTAATCATTGCGATAAACATGTTTTTCCCGATACAAATTAAGCACTGTCTGCACGCAAAACGCGATCCCACAGGAGAATTGAATGAAAGCATAGGCAAGAGAAGCACCGGACTCCTGCGCTGAGTGTTGGCCCGAGCACGCATCACATGCGCTTATTTACACAAGGCCTCTCTCTAATATTAGAATATTTGCATGGGAAACAAGCTTTCTGTTTCTGGGAAAAATTACTCGAATATTGCTTGTTAGACACAAGCGGGACATATATAAAGCATAGGTTTTTGTACTTTAATTAATTTCCTAAGAAAACAGTATTTCTGACACTGAAACTATTTTTAGACTCAATACAACTACTCAGTGAGTGAGTATCAGCGAAATAAAAAATTCGTGACTCAAATCAGAAAAATGTACCAGTTAAGTCTGCTGTGGTGTCACTTCTATCTATCTCAATGAATGACAAAAGGCCAAAAAAGGGCAAAAGGTTTTCAAAATTAGTATCAAATTCGCTAAATGAATTTCTTGATCCTATTAGGAATATTAACTGTATTAAAAAACTTCGCATTGGGACTAATTGTGCACGGACTTTGGCCTGGGGCTTGTTCCGGGCGCCAAAAGTAAGGTTGTTCCGGGCGCCAAAAGTAAGGTTGTTCCGGGCGCCAAAAGTAAGGTTGTTCCGGGCGTCAAAAGTAAGGTTGTTCCGGGCGCCAAAAGTAAGGTTGTTCCGGGCGTCAAAAGTAAGGTTGTTCCGGGCGCCAAAAGTACGGTTGTTCCGGGCGTCAAAAGTAAGGTTGTTCCGGGCGCCAAAAGTAAGGTTGTTCCGGGCGTCAAAAGTAAGGTTGTTCCGGGCGCCAAAAGTAAGGTTGTTCCGGGCGTCAAAAGTAAGGTTGTTCCGGGCGCCAAAAGTACGGTTGTTCCGGGCGTCAAAAGTACGGTTGTTCCGGGCACCAAGATAAGGTTGTTCCGGGCGCCAAAAGTACGGTTGTTCCGGGCGCCAAGATAAGGTTGTTCCGGGCGCCAAAAGTACGGTTGTTCCGGGCGCTATAAAGCCAAGTTGCTCCGGGCGCAAAAAGCAAAGCTCGCTGGCATTTTGGGGCCTCGGGAAGAGAGAAGCACCGACTTTCTCCCCGAAAATCGTGTACTTTTCCCTACAAATATTTTCGTGCACTTTACTCGCCGATAAGCATGTACTTTTACTGTAATTTTTATCACGCACTTTTTTCCCTTACTAAGATTTGGCAAAGACAGACAGCTGAGCAAGTAATATGTGTTAACGCGAAATTAGAAATAACAACTAATATTTTTTTCTTTAAAATTAATCGACATCAACAATAGCGTAAACACGAGAAGCCTACATATGTATATATAGCTCGTACTAATAAAGAAGTTCGTACACTGGTTCAAAAAGTACATTGGTGCGAATTGCGAAAACAACCGCAATTTTTAGACTAAAAATGGGGGCTGTCAGAGAGAGAGTGGCGGCAGTGTTTACTATTTGGTGGACGTAGGGCCCTCTGCCCCCCCCCCCCCCACATCGGAGAGCGCACCAACGCAGTTATAAGCAAAAAAAGGAATCCGCTCAGTCGGTTTCTGACCTCAGGCAAGGCGGGTCAACAACCTCCATGTTGGCCTCCCGCCGTAAACAGGAGGGGTTTGAGGGGGGGGGGAGCGGGGGTGTTAGACTTTCTGTGCGCTGTTGTGCTCAGGAGGATAGATAGAGCCAAAAACCCTTTCCTGGCCGGCACCTGAGAACACTTTAGAGCAGGGATTAAGTTTAGTAGTACCAAGTACTGCACAGTGTACAATACAGAGTATGACACATGGCTATGCACACGCATATGAGAATGAATAACCAAAGATCCTGAATTTATTTCATCGTGATTTTCATAGCTGGACAGATTTTGCTATGCTTTTTGTTGATTGTCAATTTGTCAGTTAATTAATAAATTTTAAAATAGAATTCCTCCCCAACACGATAATACAGTGAATATACCGTATACAATGGAATGCTTGTCTCAGAAACTATTATTAGACTCCATCTAACACCAAATCAGCGAGTGAGTGTCAGGGAGGCAAATATGTGTCAGGGAAAAGTTCATCTTTTGATATGTTGTGCCTACCTGTCTTATTATAGCTCTATTGATATTCATAACGCTTTTCGTTCAGAAAATTAGGACTCTATGTTAATTTCTTATTCTACATACAATTGTACATGTCCTGTGCCTAAAAACCATGGCACGGCTCGGCTCATTGGTTTTATGAATCTATTTTGTCATTTTTAGCTGACTGTAACAATATGTGTAACAGATATGATAAAATAGATTCATCAAACCAATAAGTCGAGCTGTGTCATGCATTTTTATGATTTTTAGGTACAGGAAATGTACGTAGAATAAAAAATTGACATAAGAATTCTAATTTTCTGAACGAAAAGCTTTATGAATATATATCAATAGAGCTATAAGAATGGCACAACATATCAAAAGGTGAACATATTTCATGATATTTGGTCTGCCTCCTGTCGAAGGCAATAACAATTTTTGTGCTGAAAAAATGAAAACTTCTCATCTCCGTAGTGTTTTTCGGCGAAAAGTGGCCTTCAAAACCTTTTCCATGAAACGTGAGTGTCGCGTCCGTATATTCGTTGCTTTAGTTGTCCTTGAATAGCTATTGGCTACATTAAGACTTGACCTCATGTATAGAGGCGTGTTAGTTAATTTTATTACATGAACTGCTATATATAAAACGTCTTGTAATCTTTAAAAAGAGAAAAACCAGAATGATTCATATCCTGGAGGACGCGGTTAAGGTTTATCGGTGTGGACATTTAATGTCACACTAATTGGCCCGCCGAGTATATTCGATTTTCCAGACTGGTAACAGTTAACATTTTTCAGGGAATGTACATGTTTGAACGAGCCAGGGCAGACTGTACGCTACGAGAGTGCTATACTGCCTACTGAAAATTGAGATTTGAGAAACCTCGATATTGATAAGCGTGCATGTACATTGTGCCATGCAGACCAGAGAGCCTTGCGAAGGGAAGGTTAATTTCCTTATAGGAACGATATAGCGGTTAGCTATAACCTCTATAAGTTCATCTGCACCGTTTATTTTATGCGTCAATTACGAGCGTAAAAATTTAAATTATTTCACATATTTATGCTCATTTAGTTCAACTGCATCTGCATGGGCTTCGCACAAATGATTAACACTGAACAGTAAATAAGGGCGGGGTAAAAATGCACCAAACGTAATAGTGCATTGTCTGCCTACCCACCCGGCCAGCGGAACCAATCTGCCCTGCTGTTGCGTGCTAGATGGATGCGAAGCTAAATTGATTTTTTCGATGCTGAAAATGCAATTAATTGCCTGCCCTCCTTTGCCTTCTCTTGCCGCCAGTTCAGCAGCAGATCAAGGTGAGTCGTGTTTGATAATAATTACGAGGGCTAACTAAGTATGTCCTCTCTTCCTCTCCTTGCTGCGGTGCATTTGATAGTGAGAGAGGTTGGCCCGCACGCAGCAGCAGTGTTTAGAGCAGACTTGTCCAATAGGATGAGCGGGCCCAGCCAATCCAGTTCTGGCCCGGGTTGGGTGAGAGGTGGTTGGGGTGGGGGGTTTCCGATGCTAGAGGGCAAGAGCTTTTATTAAAAGTCCGCCCGGCTCTTCGTTAGTTCCAGTGCATCGGACAACCCCACTCCCCACTATAAAGCGAATTTCCTTTTCTCCGGCGCAGCCCGCCACTGGACCACTCCGGTTCTCTGCCCTTATTTCTCTCGCTGCCTGCCCCCGAGAAGGCACAAAAATAGCCTGCCTGCCACAGTCCGGAGCAGAGGAAAATTGTTTTTAGCCCCAGCGCGACTCAACCCAACCTCCAACCCTCCCTCCGCCGCGTTTAGCATTTGGTCGCCATACAAAAACACACGGTTTACTTACTCATCGGCTTTGCACTCAATTCTTATTTTGTCCTCGGTTTGCTGCTTCGGTACGGTTAAGCAAGCTATAGACTGTTTCCTGTTTGTGACCTTGGCTAACATTTTTTAAGAAAACCCTACTGAACAGTCGCTTCTTAACTGCTTTTGTTAATAGCTGTCTTTGAGATTGAGAATCATCTAGCCAACGACATGATGGTTTACGGACATCAGTCTGGTGCAACTGATGGAGCTTATTTTGGTCAAAAGTGAGTTCAAATCGTGTTATTTATTATTGCAGTAGTTTTTTTCATTTTTTTAATTAAGCACATTTCTGATTTCGGGTTCTGACATTGGAAATTCAAAATTCTATCACAGGGAAAGGGGTTCTAGTTCTACCTAGCCTAGAAGGTACAAGTGTTCGATTTTAGTTATCTTTGGCAATTGGCATCTGTTTTAGCCTTTTAGCCTGGCATTCCCTCTTATTACCAGTGGAATTAGCAGTCGAACACAGAAGAATGTTTCTGTTAAAGGCGCAAGGGGGTCAACACCACCAATTACGTAATAAGTCAAATCAAACTAAGTAGACACTGGTCAGGATTTTTTAATTTCTTCTGTGCCATTTTGGAAACGGAAAATAGTATAGGCGTATAGCGAAGCAACCCAAATAGGAAAATTTCCGCTAAATTCCTAGAAAACTTTACTTGTAGTATAACAAAAAAATAACGTTATAAAAAGTAGGTACGGCCTGTGTAAATATATTGTTTTTGCAGAAAATTAGAAATGTACTTATGATTTCCTCTGACTTAATAAGATTTACAGCCAGCTTTTAAACACCACCACATGCACGGGGGTTTAGCGGCCCAGACTATAGTAGGCGTCAGACGCTTGTTTTTTATATGGGGGTCGAGGCGGCGGGCCATTAGACAAATGGTCAGCTTGTCTACCCATACATAAATTATATTATATTACACCCCTCCTTAAAACACAGCCCCAGACACCCAAAAAATAGGGAGCAAGTGTACTTTTAAAATGCTTGCACTTTTACAGGCGGGGCATTTTCAAGTTACATTATGTCTTTTTATTGGCCTCTAGGCTCCTCCGCGAAAACCCATGCAATAAATACAGTGACGTACAGTCTGCACTCTGCACTGTAGTCTCTGTACTGTACCTTGATCTCAAATATGATCTCAAATATTGATCTCAAATTAAAAAATAAACGTGTGCACGCTCATCCCTTAACAGGCCGCTGGTCCACGATCCTCGCGGCTACCTCGCCTCGGCTCGACGCTTGCCAGATGAAGGGCCTATGTCGCAGCCTCCGCCGCTGTTGCAGCAGCAGCCGCAACTGCCTCAGCTGATGCCAACTCCGCAGCTGCTTCAGCAGCAACAGCAACAGCAACAGCAACAGCTGCTTCCACCGCCATTGCTGAAGTTTCAAGGCGTCTGCGATGATCCCAGTTGCAGCAACAGTTGCGATGGCAACGAGTGCGGCGAGGACTGCGAAATGACGTCAGACGACACCAGCTGCTGCGGTGTCGGGTGCAGCGCCGCCGGCGCCGACAACGGGAACTCCGAAGGCAGCAACGACGTCGGCCGTGGTGGCGACAGCGGATTTCTGTACAGCCTGCTGACAGCACAGGACGCCACCGCCGTGCAGCAGTGCAGCGCCTTCCTCGGCGGCACAGCGGACCAGTTCCCGCGCCGCTCCCAGTCGGTCTCCGCGCCGGCCAGACGCGGCAGCGCCGTGCTGCCCTCCGCCACCCTGCAGCCGTTCGCTACCGCCCTGGGCTGCCAGCCGCCTAGCAGCTCGGCGGCACCCTGCCGGCCGCTGTCGGCTCCGCGCGGCCTTCGGGGCCCGTTCGGCGGCGGCTCCGCGCCAGCGCTCACTGGCGCCGAAGAGCCTCTCGACCTCAGCGGCCAGCAGCAGCAGCAGCAACAGCAGCATCTTCGCCCGGAGTCGATTATCGAGCAGCAACTGATGCTCAAGCAGCAGCAAGAGCTAGAGCTTCAGTGTCAGCATCAGCACCAGCTGCAGCAGTTGCAGCGTCTTCAGCAGCTCCAGCTCCAACAGCAACAGCAACAGCAGCAGCAGCAACAGCCCATGCTGAGGAACATGCTGCTCTACAGCCAGATGCCGCAGCTGTCGCCGCAGCAGCCTCTGCCGCCGGAGCAGCAGGAGCAGCCGGTGCGCCTTGCCAAAAAGACCATCCTGGTTGCCCAGTCGCACGTGGCCGACTGGCTGAAGAAGGGCGCCGAGCTGGTGCGCACAAACGGCGCCCTATTCGGCGCACTGGACAAAGCCGGACGAGCGGATCTGCTCAGCCGGGCCTGGCCCCGGATCCTGCAGCTGTACATGCTGGAGCACAACTTCCAGTTCGCCGTGTCGCCGGCCGCGACCTCCGCGTCCCAGGAGTCCGGCGAGGTGGCCACCACGGCCAAGTGGCAGCCGACGAAGTCTTTTGCGGACGATCTTCAGCGGCTGATTGCGGCGGCTTCTAATCTGCCGTTTGACACGGTGACCTACAACCTGCTGCGGCTGGCGGCCATCTTCATGCGTGAGTGCCGGAGCTGTTCTCTGCTCTTTTACTTTTAACTGGCTGACCCAGAGCCTACTTTAAAAGTCTACGAAAGATGTCTACCCTAGAGTCTACCAAAGATGTCTACCCTAGAGTCTACCAAAGATGTCTACCCTAGAGTCTACCAAAGATGTCTACCCTAGAGTCTACCCGAAGATGTCTACCAAAGATGTCTACCCTAGAGTCTGCCCAAAGATGTCTACCCTAGAGTCTACCCGAAGATGTCTACCCTAGAGTCTACCCGAAGATGTCTACCCTAGAGTCTGCCCAAAGATGTCTACCCTAGAGTCTGCCCAAAGATGTCTACCCTAGAGTCTGCCCAAGATGTCTACCCTAGAGTCTGCCCAAAGATGTCTACCCTAGAGTCTACCCGAAGATGTCTACCCTAGAGTCTACCAAAGATGTCTACCCTAGAGTCTACCCGAAGATGTCTACCCTTGAGTCTACCAAAGATGTCTACCCTAGAGTCTACCAAAGATGTCTACCCTAGAGTCTGCCCAAGATGTCTACCCTAGAGTCTACCAAAGATGTCTACCCTAGAGTCTACCAAAGATGTCTACCCTAGAGTCTACCCGAAGATGTCTACCCTAGAATCTGCCCAAAGATGTCTACCCTAGAGTCTGCCCAAAGATGTCTACCCTAGAGTCTACCCGAATATGTCTACCCTAGAGTCTACCAAAGATGTCTACCCTAGAGTCTACCAAAGATGTCTACCCTAGAGTCTACCCGAAGATGTCTACCCTAGAGTCTACCAAAGATGTCTACCCTAGAGTCTGCCCAAAGATGTCTACCCTAGAGTCTGCCCAAAGATGTCTACCAAAGATGTCTACCCTAGAGTCTAGTAACATGTATGTTTCTTCTACCAGCGTACTTCCAAAACCAGTCTCTCGAATACTAGAATCAGAAATGCAGTTTGGCCCAGTTGTAAGCAGCCTGACAAGAAAGTAAGCAAAACTTTTATTGTACAGAAAAGAATAACAATAGCAAAAGGGTAGCGCCGCCGTCCCACTGCAGCACCAGCTTTGCTTAAACAAGTGCTTCAACTAATTCTGAGGGTCGTTGCGTTGAGACTTTTGTTGTCTCGACCTCGAAGTAGTTTTTGAGCATAACAACTTGTAATATCTGTTTTCGAGAATGCAGCAAAGAATCTTTCATGTACTTTATTTTTATTATTAGATTATGAAAAATAGCCGTCAATATGTTATTTTATTTTCTGTCGAGTTTCTATTTTTAGCACCGTGCACTCATCTGAGTCCTGACTGATACAAAACAGCTCAAAATTATTTCAGCCCAAGGGGCTTCGAAGGCTAATCAATAAGTGAAGAGTGGTTTGGTAGACTCTCGGGTTTGGTTAGGGAATTTAGATCTTGGAATATTGAATCGGAACTTTGGATTGAGTTCAGGATTAAAGTATCGGGACTCAAGAATCGGGACTCAAATTAAGAATCGGGACTCAAGAATCGGAGCTCAAGAATCGGAGCCCAAGAATCGGGACTCAAGAATCGGGACTCAAGAATCGGGACTCAAGAATCGGGACTCTCAAGAATCGGGACTAAGAATCGGGACTCAAGAATCGGAGCTCAAGAATCGGAGCCCAAGAATCGGGACTCAAGAATCGGGACTCAAGAATCGGGACTCTCAAGAATCGGGACTAAGAATCGGGACTCAAGAATCGGGACTCAAGAATCGGAGCTCAAGAATCGGAACTCTCAAGAATCGGGACTAAGAATCGGGACTCAAGAATCGGAGCTCAAGAATCGGGACTCTCAAGAATCGGGACTAAGAATCGGGACTCAAGAATCGGGACTCAAGAATCGGAGCTCAAGAATCGGAACTCTCAAGAATCGGGACTAAGAATCGGGACTCAAGAATCGGAGCTCAAGAATCGGGACTCTCAAGAATCGGGACTCTCAAGAATCGGGACTCAAGAATCGGAGCTCAAGAATCGGGACTCAAGAATCGGGACTAAAAATCGAGACTTGAATCAGGATTAAGATTCGGGAAGAAAGACTGTAATTCAGTATCCAGATGCTCTCCATTCTTACACACCTTGGCTAGCTTTGAATTAAGTAAGGTAAACAGAGCTACCATGCATGCACTCGAACACGATACGGTATTATTCGGCCTAGTTCTAAGTTAGAAAACGGCCGTGAAGATAAGATCGCTATTAAGAATGTATAGTTAGGACTAAGAAGAGAATGCTTCGAAAATCAGATTATCAGTTATGGTTGGACTAAGTTACCCAACTCTATATTTTAACATCATGAACGAACAGGTTTATAAATTATACGGTTAGTATCAATACATGCATTTTGCCTCGGTTGCATTGCGAGGGCCGGCGCACACTCGGGCATTCACCTACAGTGCGTACTTGGGCGCCTGAGAGTGCCATGGAATTTTGCCTACCTGCCCTGCACCTCTGATGAGTCATCGCTGCGACCCAGTGCAGAGGGGGGGGGGGTAAAAAGAGGTCATTATTTAGCTTGCAAGCGCGGGGCCTGTTTGACCTGCGTGTGAACTTTGCTTGAACTTTTCTAGCAACTCTGCAGAAATTAGGGGAGAGAGGGAGAGAAAGCAGTGCTGGGTTCGTTCGTGCTTGCTTCTGCCGAACTGCCTCCACTCTCTACTGTACGTGTGGCCCTGTCTTGCATCACCCGGTGCACTCGTGGGCTCGCTCATGGGTCGAAAGCTTGTCACCTACTGACAGAGCAAGTGCTTTTCACTCTTATAAACAAGTTGTGCAACTAATGGTTTGACACAGGTGACAGGACTTGCTTGCTGGGAATGCAAGTAAAATGTCTTATTGCTAAATAGTTTATCATTTAATAGAATGCCAGTATGGAGCACAGATGCTCAAACATCCAGGGAGTGCCAGTATGGGGCACAGATGCTCAAACATCCAGGGAGTGCCAGTATGGGGCACAGATGCTCAAACATCCAGGGAGGTGCCAGTATGGGCACAGATGCTCAAACATCCAGGGAGGTGCCAGTATGGGCACAGATGCTCAAACATCCAGGGAGTGCCAGTATGGGCACAGATGCTCAAACATCCAGGGAGTGCCAGTATGGGGCACAGATACTCAAACATCAGGGAGTGCCAGTATGGGCACAGATGCTCAAACATCCAGGGAGGTGCCAGTATGGGCACAGATGCTCAAACATCCAGGGAGGTGCCAGTATGGGCACAGATGCTCAAACATCCAGGGAGGTGCCAGTATGGGGCACAGATGCTCAAACATCAGGGAGGTGCCAGTATGGGCACAGATGCTCAAACATCAGGGAGGTGCCAGTATGGGGCACAGATGCTCAAACATCCAGGGAGTGCCAGTATGGGCACAGATGCTCAAACATCCAGGGAGGTCCCAGTATGGGGCACAGATGCTCAAACATCAGGGAGTGCCAGTATGGGCACAGATGCTCAAACATCCAGGGAGTGCCAGTATGGGCACAGATGCTCAGACATCAGGGAGGTGCCAGTATGGGCACAGATACTCAAACATCAGGGAGTGCCAGTATGGGCACAGATGCTCAAACATCAGGGAGTGCCAGTATGGGGCACAGATACTCAAACATCAGGGAGTGCCAGTATGGGCACAGATGCTCAAACATCCAGGGAGTGCCAGTATGGGCACAGATGCTCAGACATCAGGGAGGTGCCAGTATGGGCACAGATACTCAAACATCAGGGAGTGCCAGTATGGGCACAGATGCTCAAACATCAGGGAGTGCCAGTATGGGGCACAGATGCTCAAACATCCAGGGAGGTGCCAGTATGGGGCACAGATGCTCAAACATCAGGGAGGTGCCAGTATGGGCACAGATGCTCAAACATCAGGGAGGTGCCAGTATGGGGCACAGATGCTCAAACATCCAGGGAGTGCCAGTATGGGCACAGATGCTTAGACATCAGGGAGGTGCCAGTATGGGCACAGATACTCAAACATCAGGGAGTGCCAGTATGGGCACAGATGCTCAAACATCAGGGAGTGCCAGTATGGGGCACAGATACTCAAACATCAGGGAGTGCCAGTATGGGCACAGATGCTCAAACATCCAGGGAGTGCCAGTATGGGCACAGATGCTCAGACATCAGGGAGGTGCCAGTATGGGCACAGATACTCAAACATCAGGGAGTGCCAGTATGGGCACAGATGCTCAAACATCAGGGAGTGCCAGTATGGGGCACAGATGCTCAAACATCCAGGGAGGTGCCAGTATGGGGCACAGATGCTCAAACATCCAGGGAGTGCCAGTATGGGCACAGATGCTCAGACATCAGGGAGGTGCCAGTATGGGCACAGATACTCAAACATCAGGGAGTGCCAGTATGGGCACAGATGCTCAAACATCAGGGAGTGCCAGTATGGGGCACAGATGCTCAAACATCCAGGGAGGTGCCAGTATGGGGCACAGATGCTCAAACATCAGGGAGGTGCCAGTATGGGCACAGATGCTCAAACATCAGGGAGGTGCCAGTATGGGGCACAGATGCTCAAACATCCAGGGAGTGCCAGTATGGGCACAGATGCTTAAACATCAGGGAGGTGCCAGTATGGGGCACAGATGCTCAAACATCCAGGGAGTGCCAGTATGGGCACAGATGCTCAGACATCAGGGAGGTGCCAGTATGGGCACAGATGCTCAAACATCCAGGGGCCATAGACACTGCAGTAGATTAGCAATCCATCAATTAAAAGTACACAATGACACCCTATATTGCAGCCGACCAGTCTCAGCCGGACGCCCCGGCCCTGGCCGAGGTGCAGTCAGAGATCATGAAGCACATCTACCATCACCTCGGGGTCAAGGGCCTAGCGCAGCACTTCAAAGAAGCCGAAGCAATCCTGGAGGCCGTGTCGCAGACTGACAAAGCCCGCCTAGAGATCCTGTTCTGCAGTCACCTCAGCTCAACAGTTGACGAGTACATCAGAGTCCAGCTAGGCTAACGCACCCCGCTGACTGCATGCAAGTTCAATTGAACAAATTCATCGAGTGCACAGGATGACGCGCAGAAGATGATGAATTGAAATTGAATTTCACTGGCTAATTTGATCAAATCCAAATGAACGTATAACAGTCGTAATGTTATTTTGGTGTGTCTTGTGTGTTAATGTTTTTTGTCCGTCTCTGCGCACCCTGCTGTCTCCATTGGCACCTGCTTGTGCTTGAACCCCAGCAGCTGCCAGCTTTGAGAAGGCGCTGCCTCGCTTTAGGATCAACGTTTTAATACAATAGTTGTATAGTAGCCGTAGTAGTAGTATGTGTAGTTGTAGTAGTGTGTCTCCGGTATCCGCTCTTTGTTCCATTGCGCAAGCTCGTTATCGAGAGCTACTGAACCGGTATACTCAGCGTTGTTACATTTGTAATATTGTTTTCCTGTGTCAGCATTGCTTGCTTGCTTGTCAATAATAAGCTGCTCTTCTCCTCCCTGAGCGTAAAATGCAGTTTATAAGCCATTCACTCTCCCATCTTTGTCATGAGCCCATTTTTGTGTGTTTCGTTTTGCCCTCGAAACTTGCTTATTTTTTAATGTTTTGAAAGTTCTCGGTACGAAATGTCTTTGTGACTTCATTTAGGTCCGCTGTGTAATCCCGCTCTCCCTCTCTCCTTCTCCCTCTTCCTCTCCCTCTCTGTCTCTCTCTCCCCTTTCTCTCTCCCTCTCCCTCTCCCTCTCTCCCTCTCCCTCTCCTCTCCCTCTCCCTCTCCCTCTCCCCTTCCTCCCTCCCTCTCCCTCTCCCACTCTCCCTCTCCCTCTCTCTCTCCCTCTCTCCCTCTCCCTCTCTCCCTCTCTCTCTCTCTCTCTCTCTCTCTCTCTCTCTCTCTCTCTCTCTCTCTCTCTCTCTCTCTCTCTCTCTCTCTCTCTCTCTCTCTCTCTCTCTCTCTATCTCTCTCTCTCTCTCTCTCTCTCCCTCTCTCCCTCTTCCTCTCTCCTCTCCCTGTCCCTCTCTCTCCCTCTCCCTCTCCTTCTCTCCCTCTCCCTCTCTCCCTCTCCTTCTCTCCCTCTCCCTCTCTCCCTCTTCCTCTTCCTCTCCCTCTCTGTCTCCCTCTCTTCCTCTTCCCTTCTTCTCTCCCTCTCCCTCTCTCCCTCTCCCTGTCCCTCTCTCCCTCTCCCTTTCCCTCTTCTCCCTTTCCCTCACCTCTTCCCTCTTTTCTCTCTCTACCATTTCTTACTCTCCTATCTCTCTTTCGCCCCTTTTCTATTCATCTTCCACTCTCTCCTCGCGTTTGGTTTCTTTTGATCCCTATACCTTCTTTCTGCCTCCTAATCCTCAGCTGAACAGTTTGATTCCGCAGCTTCATTTCAATCCATCAAATTCGCTTCCTCTTTACTTCCTCTTTCTGACAAGAGACAGCTCAAAATTCAATTATATATAGTCTTCATCCTGTTAAGCGTCCTCTGCGTAGCTGCGTCATCGCGTCGATTGTCAGGCGTTGTTGTCAGTCGCACTGAACCTATAGAATGCACTGCCTACATACTGCAGTACACTCGCTGATCAATACTAGTTCTACCAGAGTATGAAGATCATCTTGACCGTTTTGTGATTATTTTTAATCTCTATCCAAAATTGTCTACTTATCTCAATTTTGTTGCACCTGGGCGAAATCGCTCACAATTTTCCCTATTTGAGTTTGCCTTCGACGGCTCTCTCTTCTCTGTCCAGGAAGCGTGAGTTTTGCAATTGATTTCCCGCACCGCTACATCAGAGAGCTTTGCAAACTACTCTCTCTCTCTGTCTCTCAAATCGTTGTTTGGAAATCGAAATTTCGTTTAAAATTCTGTATGCGTTTCTCCATGTCCAAAGCGAATTTTCCATGCTATTTGAGTGAGTGGAAATACACTATACCGTTATCCAGTTTGCTGGCTGCTTGGTGTCATCAGACTTTCCTCGATGTGCGTCAGTTGAAATTGCATGGTTTTTCTGTATTCGATTGCTGCAAGATAGATAGGTAGATAGATAGAAAGATAGATAGGTAGATAGATGGATAGATAGATAGATAGATAGATAGATAGATAGATAGATAGATAGATAGATAGATAGATAGATAGATAGATAGATAGATAGATAGATAGATAGATAGGTAGGTAGGTGGATAGAAAATATAGATAGATAGATAGATAGATAGATAGATAGGTAGGTAGGTGGATAGAAAATATAGATAGATAGATAGATAGATAGATAGATAGATAGATAGATAGATAGATAGATAGATAGATAGATAGATAGATAGATAGATAGATAGATAGATAGATAGATAGATAGATAGATAGATAGATAGATAGATAGATAGATAGATAGATAGATAGATACATAGATAGATAGATACATAGATACATAGATAGATAGATAGGTAGGTAGGTGGATAGAAAAGATAGATAGGTAGATAGATAGATAGATAAATAGATAGATAAATAGGTAGATAGATAGATAGATAGATAGATAGATAGATAAATAGGTAGATAAATAGGTAGATAGATAGATAGATAGATAGATAGATAGATAGATAGATAGATAGATAGATAGATAGATAGATAGATAGATAGATAGGTAGGTAGGTAGATAGATAGGTAGGTAGGTAGGTGGATAGAAAAGATAGATGTATGGATAGTGTATTCGAACCAGATTTTAATCTAGCAGCTTTAAAATATTAAGCCGATTGAGCGCAATTAACTGAAACTAATATTATAATTTTTAACTCTACACTCGGATCTCTCGTGCGAGTATTGAACCAGCAAACGCTCGCCCATAAGCGCAAATTCGTCTGCAACTGGAGGTGGTTGACAGCCATGCCTTGGAAAAAAAACTTTATGGAACAACTGCGTTTTGCTGGTGCATAGATCTCACCGTGAGCCAGGAGAACGCAGCTCAAGTGCTTTGCATGCATGCGTACACTAGTTTAAAAGTGCAAAATAGGATTGCTGGGCAGCCAGCTATCGTAAACACTTCTGCTGGGAGAGAAGGTGGGCGACCTGGCGTTGGAGGCCGGAAAATTAACAAGACTGGGAATGACGAAATTATTGCATTGCTCACTCTCATTGTTGATAGATGCTCGGGTCTATCCACTGAGACTCGGGCTTATCCACTGACACTCGGGCTTATCCACTGACACTCTGGTCTATCAACTGACAACTCGGCTCCTCTCTCGGTCCCGAACCCCTTGTCCCGATACCTGGCTGTGTCATCGACTCGCGCATCAAAGCGTGGATCAGGACCCAGCACCGCTCGGTTTGGGCGAACCGCACTACCTGCAGGCAATCCAGAGGCGCTGTCCCTCAGCCCTCTCACCAGCTCCGGTAGCTCCTCTTGCGCCTCTCGCACAGAGACATCCGGGCTGCCACCATGACTCTCTATAAGGCCACGGCTGCTTCTCTAGGCACCAGTACCTGCAGGGCAACGCCACCAACAGTTTCTGTAACTCGGGTGACGAAACCGTTGAGCATTTCGTCAGCATCTGTCCCGCCTTAAGCGAGCCAGAGTCACTTACCTCGGGCCACACACATCTATTACTGAAGCGTGCAAACCCGAAAACTTTAATCAGCTCATGCGCTACCTCCGGGCCACCCGCAGGGCTGAACTCTCCTTTCCAGAGAGCACTATAGCTGCTGGCGACACTGGGGACCTCCCCGGGCGGCGCCAACCCTTCGTCCATAGCGACGCGTAGGCCGTTTAGGGATTAGCGGAATGGGCGTTCGCGTCTTCCCGCTGTGTCCCCTCCGGGACAGCCCTGCAGCTAAGTCAAGTAAGTCAAGACACTCGGGTCTATCCACTGAACTCTGGTCTATCCACTGACACTCGGGTCTATCCACTGAACTCTGGTCTATCCACTGACACTCGGGTCTATCCACTGACACTCGGGTCTATCCACTGACACTCGGGTCTATCCACTGACACTCTGGTCTATCCACTGACACTCGGGTCTATCCACTGACACTCGGGTCTATCCACTGACACTCGGGTCTATTCACTGACACTCTGGTCTATCCACTGACACTCTGGTCTATCCACTGACACTCGGGTCTATCCACTGACACTCGGGTCTATCCACTGACACTCGGGTCTATTCACTGACACTCTGGTCTATCCACTGACACTCTGGTCTATCCACTGACACTCGGGTCTATTCACTGACACTCTGGTCTATTCACTGACACTCTGGTCTATCCACTGACACTCTGGTCTATCCACTGACACTCGGGTCTATCCACTGACACTCTGGTCTATCCACTGACACTCGGGTCTATTCACTGACACTCTGGTCTATCCACTGACACTCGGGTCTATCCACTGACACTCTGGTCTATCCACTGACACTCGGGTCTATTCACTGACACTCTGGTCTATCCACTGACACTCGGGTCTATCCACTGACACTCTGGTCTATCCACTGACACTCGGGTCTATCCACTGACACTCGGGTCTATCCACTGACACTCGGTTCTATTCACTGACACTCTGGTCTATCCACTGATACTCGGGTCTATCCACTGACGCTCGGGTCTATCCACTGACACTCGGGTCTATCCACTGACACTCGGGTCTATCCACTGACACTCGGGTCTATCAACTGACACTCGGGTCTATTCACTGACACTCTGGTCTATCCACTGACACTCGGGTCTATCCACTGACACTCTGGTCTATCCACTGACACTCGGGTCTATCAACTGACACTCGGGTCTATCCACTGACACTCTGGTCTATCCACTGACACTCGGGTCTATTCACTGACACTCGGGTCTATTCACTGACACTCGGGTCTATTCACTGACACTCGGGTCTATCCACTGACACTCTGGTCTATCCACTGACACTCGGGTCTATTCACTGACACTCGGGTCTATCAACTGACACTCTGGTCTAACCACTGACACTCGCAGTCCTAATAGCACGAATCACACCCCACGGCAAGCTCCTATAAACAGCAGCTGCCCACGTACCAAATGCGTACATTGCATGCACAATGCCATTCATTCGTTACCATGGGCCATTTTTGGGCCAGCTCAGCTTATGGCGTGATAGAATTGGATCGAAGGAAAAAATTGAGAAACCTTTCTCACCTGTCTACATGTCGGGTCCTTCATGGCAGGTGCAGCCAGTGAAAGCTTCGCATGCACCCCAGTTCGATCTTCAGCTGATACTTGTCAATCGCTATTCGACTGCACGGAAATTCAAATTTTAATTTAGAGTTCGAACAACTACTTTGGAGCCCGGACCCGTGCATTCACTAAGTCAAATTCCTCCGCCATATTATCGATACTCTCGAATGTGACAAGTTCGTGATGGCACTCTGTCACATGACATCCCATCGCCTCCGAACTTCCCTAGCAGCCTTATCCAGTCATTCTTTCTCACTATTCACCGATGCCTCAGTGACATTCGAATTCGAATTCACTCTCACATCCGTTCGTCTCTTGTCTTTCACCTCCTCCATTACCCTGTAGGCTCCATCTCTCAGCTTCCCACTCTCCCCCTCTTCTCATCCTCCCTCTCTCACCCTCCCTCTCTCACCCTTCCTCTCTCACCCTCCCTCTCTCACCCTTCCTCTCTCATCCTTCTTCTCTCACCCTTCCTCTCACAACCTCCCTCTCTCACCCTTCCTCTCTCATCCTCCCTGTCTCACCCTCCGTCTCACAACCTCCCTCTCTCATCCTCCCTCTCACAACCTCCCTCTCTCATCCTCCCTCTCACAACCTCCCTCTCTTACCCTTCCTCTCTCACCCTCCCTCTGTTACCATCACCCTCGTACACTTTCACTATCATCCTCCATCTCTCAACCTCCCTCTCACCTCCCCTCTCTCATGTCGGTCCTTACTCTCTTACCCTCATCCTCTCTCTCTCTCTCTCTCTCTCTCTCTCTCTCTCTCTCTCTCTCTCTCTCTCTCTCTCTCTCTCTCTCTCTTTCTCTCTCTCTCTCTCTCTCTCTCTCTACCTTTCTCACCCCCTCTCTTACCCTCTTTTCTCCCTCTCCTTCCAGGTTCTAACCTTCCCTCTCCCACTGTCGATTTTTCACCTTCAAGTCCTCATTAACTTTCTTTTCTTATCACGCCTGTCTTTGTGAAGGAAAGTTTTAAGCATCCCAGATGTCATATATATACTCACTACTCAACAACATTGATCAACCGCTACCCTGAAGTCAACTCTGCGGGGTCGGTGGTTTATCACACGTACCCCTGAGTGGTATATCTTTGTAATCTTCGAATTTTCGAGTCTTCTCCTTCAGCAAGGACATGCAGAAGTTATTTCAGGCGTAAAAAGGCCTCATAAAAAAGACGAGTACAGTGCAAGTTTCAGCTATCATCAGGCCATTTTCTCTCACAAGCGCGCAATGAAAACGAGAGCCTTTGCACTTTAAAGCGTGTTGTCTGCCCGTGTTGCTAAAAATAGAACACTGCTGGGGAGGCAGGCGCACTTTAGCGTCGTCCCGGCCCCCCTCTCCCCTAGCTGAAGGGCAGGCCGTTCGTTAGTCGTTCGACTGCCTTGCGTGTACTTTTTTCAAATCCATGAAAATGAGTCCTTCCCAGTCATCAGCTAACTCAAACTCCTTTTCCTCCCAGTCCCTAGTGAGTCGTGACAATAGAGCCTCTCGCGGGAGCGCAAATCTCTACCTATAAAAATGAAATCCCATATAAACGAGTTTGTTTCCCAATTTTCCAGGGGGACCTAGTTGCACTTTTACATAATCGAATGAGGATCTGAGAGGGACTAAATTTAGGCTTGACTGGATGAAGGCAGGAGAGAGGATTAATCAATAATCTAGCAAGGAGCTATTCGAATTGGTCTGCAACTCTGCACCGTCGAGTTTTTATGCCGCGGTGTACTTTTAATTGCAGCCAGCAGGGCCTGGCAGTCAAAGGGAAAATATTGGCTCGAACGGAACTGATAAACTGCTGGTTTATCAGTCACTCCCGACCCGAGGATGTGTGTACCAAAACCGGGGCGCCACTTTTTTCGGTGCAGAAAAACTAGCTGTTGGAATGGGAACTTTATGGCTCGGATATTGGGGTGGAATTTATCGATTAATTTTTGTTCCAAAATCCAAAGCTAGATTTAGAACGAAAAGGTAGCTATCTGACAATATTCACTGACAATTAGAACCCCCCCTAGAACTCATTCTCAGTGTCTAGGACTCACTGACAATACTAGGACTCACTGACACAGGCCTCACGGACACAGGTCTCACGGACACAATGTCTAGAACTCACGGACACAATGTCTAGGACTCACTGACAGTGTCTAGGACTTACTGACACAATGTTTAGGACTCACTGACACAATGTCTAGGACTCACTGACACAATGTCTAGGACTCACTGACACAATGTTTAGGACTCACTAACACAATGTCTAGGACTCACTGACACAATGTCTAGGACTCACTGACACAATGTCTAGGACTTACTCACGGACACATTATCTAAGAGTCCCTGACCCCTGATAAATAGTGCATATAGAACTTCACTGACAATCCAACAGTACACATTCAAGGTGTAGGGGGTTCACCGACCAAATCAAATTAATTAGCTGGAAACTGGTTATCGCAAAATCATTTGTGTTCTTAATTTTGTGTTTTGTTTTAGCACGTAAAAATTTGGTTCCGTTTTCACAATTGACAAATTCAAATTCATTGTTATTTTTGTTAATTTACATTAAGTTCAGCCAAACTAGGAAGTTAAAGTAAGGGAATTGGGAAAGGAAATAAATCGAATCTGGCCACGCTATGCCTGCTTTCTATAGCATAAAAAGTACAAATGGGAAAGGGGAACGAACGTGGAAAACTGAGAAATGTGAAAGCTAGATAGATAGGATAGCCAAAAAAGTTTACTGCAAGGCTGCAATCCCATATATGGCCTGCCGTAAAAGCAGCACAACTACTTTTCACCTATTTTTATGGGAAATGGGATTCAAAAATAAAACTCTGTGCTTACTGTCCTCAGAATTTTGCACTTTTCCACTTTATCAATCTATGCAGTACATTAGTCATGTTACGCGCCAATATCTATAAAAATATTTGAGTTGTGATGTTCCTATGGGAGAAGTTATAGCTCTGTTGTGGATGTTGTTGTGGCTCTGTTGTGGATGTTGTTGTGGCTCTGTTGTGGATGTTGTTGTGGCTCTGTTGTGGATGTTGTTGTGGCTCTGTTGTGGATGTTGTTGTAGCTCTGTTGTGGATGTTGTTGGCTCTCTTGTGGATGTTGTTGTTGTGGCACTGTTGTGGTGTTGTTGTGGCACTGTTGTGGATGTTGTTGTTGTGGCACTGTTGTGGATGTTGTTGTTCTGGCACTGTTGTGGATGTTGTTGTTGTGGCACTGTTGTGGTGTTCTTGTCGATTCTGTGGATTACTTGGAATAGCGGGCCTAGCTACATGCATACGGGTATATACGGGCTTCGTGCTGCCTCTTGCCCCTCTGAATTTGAGTATCAAAATTACATCCCATGTCGTACCATATAGCCGCTATACACTGTAGGTCATGCCACACGTTTTGCAACGCGTCGATCTTGCTAAAAGTGTACAATTCAATGTCATTTTTTATTTAGCCTACTACATATGCCTGTGCGGACAGGTATAGCTTAAGTTCTGACGTATTTACTGCTAGATCTCGCAGACCTATAGCTGCAGTCGAATCAGGTGCTACCAGTAGCTCTATAGAATTCGACAGTGATAAGCTGGCTCTGTGTGCGACCTCTCATTCTGTGCACTCGCGACTCTTAACAGTTTTTAAGTGCTCACTACTCATGTCGCTAAGGACTTATCGCTATAGTAGCCAGCCGATGCACTTTACAGGCCATAGCACGAATGACAGCGGTCCCTGAGAATTGCCCGCAGTGCTTAGTACAAGCGTGTCTTCCTAAATTACGGGTCGTTTTACAAGACTCCCTTTCTTTCGGGGGTCGGCTGACCCCTTGACCCTCAGGGATCCACCACTGGTTGCGTGTCTAACTCGTACTCCCATTAATTACTTGTATTTGCAGACCCCCGCCACTTAAAACATGTTGGATCCGCTTGTTTGTACCTGTGTAGACAGGTAACGACAGGAGTGAACAGACACGAGAGAGTGAGGAGTGAAAATACACGAGAGAGTGAGGAGTGAAAAGACACGAGAGAGTGAGGAGTGAACACGAGAGAGGAGTGATCGGAGAGACGATGGAGGGGTAAGCAGACACGAGAAAGGAGTGATGAAACACGAGAGAGAACTGATCGGAGACACGACAGAGAAGTAATGAGACACGAGAGAGGAGTGATGAGACACGAGAGAGGAGTGATGAGACACGAGAGAGGAGTGATGAGACACGAGAGGAGTGATGAGACACGAGAGAGGAGTGATGAGACACAAGAGAGGAGTGATGAGACACGAGAGAGGAGTGATGAGACACGAGAGAGGAGTGATGAGACACGAGAGAGGAGTGATGAGACACGAGAGAGGAGTGATGAGACACGAGAGGAGTGATGAGACACGAGAGAGGAGTGATGAGACACGAGAGAGGAGTGATGAGACACGAGAGAGGAGTGATGAGACACAACAGAGAAGTAATGAGACACAATAGAGGAGTGATGAGACACGAGAGGAGTGATGAGACACGAGAGAGGAGTGATGAGACACGAGAGAGGAGTGATGAGACACGAGAGAGGAGTGATGAGACACGAGAGGAGTGATGAGACACGAGAGAGGAGTGATGAGACACGAGAGAGGAGTGATGAGACACGAGAGAGGAGTGATGAGACACGAGAGAGGAGTGATGAGACACGACAGAGAAGTAATGAGACACGAGAGAGGAGTGATGAGACACGAGAGAGGAGTGATGAGACACGAGAGAGGAGTGATGAGACACGAGAGAGGAGTGATGAGACACGAGAGAGGAGTGATGAGACACGAGAGAGGAGTGATGAGACACAATGGAGGAGTGATGAGACACGAGAGAGGAGTGATGAGACACGAGAGAGGAGTGATGAGACACGAGAGAGGAGTGATGAGACACGAGAGGAGTGATGAGACACGAGAGAGGAGTGATGAGACACGAGAGAGGAGTGATGAGACACGAGAGAGGAGTGATGAGACACGAGAGAGGAGTGGTGAAACAAGGAGAGAAGTGATCGGAGACACGAGAGAGGGTGGTGAAACGCGAGAGAGAAGTGATCGGAGACACGAGAGAGGAGTGATGAGACACGAGAGGAGTGATGAGACACGAGAGAGGAGTGATGAGACACGAGAGAGGAGTGATGAGACACGAGAGAGGAGTGATGAGACACAACAGAGAAGTAATGAGACACAATAGAGGAGTGATGAGACACGAGAGGAGTGATGAGACACGAGAGAGGAGTGATGAGACACGAGAGAGGAGTGATGAGACACGAGAGAGGAGTGATGAGACACGAGAGGAGTGATGAGACACGAGAGAGGAGTGATGAGACACGAGAGAGGAGTGATGAGACACGAGAGAGGAGTGATGAGACACGAGAGAGGAGTGATGAGACACGAGAGAGGAGTGATGAGACACGACAGAGAAGTAATGAGACACGAGAGAGGAGTGATGAGACACGAGAGGAGTGATGAGACACGAGAGAGGAGTGATGAGACACGAGAGAGGAGTGATGAGACACGAGAGAGGAGTGATGAGACACGAGAGGAGTGATGAGACACGAGAGAGGAGTGATGAGACACGAGAGAGGAGTGGTGAAACGCGAGAAAGAAGTGATCGGAGACACGAGAGAGGAGTGGTGAAACAAGGAGAGAAGTGATCGGAGACACGAGAGAGGGTGGTGAAACGCGAGAGAGAAGTGATCGGAGACACGAGAGAGGAGTGATGAGACACGAGAGGAGTGATGAGACACGAGAGAGGAGTGGTGAAACGCGAGAGAGGAGTGATGAGACACGAGAGAGGAGTGATGAGACACAACAGAGAAGTAATGAGACACAATAGAGGAGTGATGAGACACGAGAGGAGTGATGAGACACGAGAGAGGAGTGATGAGACACGAGAGAGGAGTGATGAGACACGAGAGGAGTGATGAGACACGAGAGAGGAGTGATGAGACACGAGAGAGGAGTGATGAGACACGAGAGAGGAGTGATGAGACACGAGAGAGGAGTGATGAGACACGACAGAGAAGTAATGAGACACGAGAGAGGAGTGATGAGACACGAGAGGAGTGATGAGACACGAGAGAGGAGTGATGAGACACGAGAGGAGTGATGAGACACGAGAGAGGAGTGATGAGACACGAGAGAGGAGTGATGAGACACGAGAGAGGAGTGATGAGACACGAGAGAGGAGTGGTGAAACAAGGAGAGAAGTGATCGGAGACACGAGAGAGGGTGGTGAAACGCGAGAGAGAAGTGATCGGAGACACGAGAGAGGAGTGATGAGACACGAGAGGAGTGATGAGACACGAGAGAGGAGTGATGAGACACGAGAGAGGAGTGATGAGACACGAGAGAGGAGTGATGAGACACAACAGAGAAGTAATGAGACACAATAGAGGAGTGATGAGACACGAGAAGAGTGATGAGACACGAGAGAGGAGTGATGAGACACAAGAGAGGAGTGATGAGACACGAGAGAGGAGTGATGAGACACGAGAGGAGTGATGAGACACGAGAGAGGAGTGATGAGACACGAGAGAGGAGTGATGAGACACGAGAGAGGAGTGATGAGACACGAGAGAGGAGTGATGAGACACGAGAGAGGAGTGATGAGACACGACAGAGAAGTAATGAGACACGAGAGAGGAGTGATGAGACACGAGAGGAGTGATGAGACACGAGAGAGGAGTGATGAGACACGAGAGAGGAGTGATGAGACACGAGAGAGGAGTGATGAGACACGAGAGGAGTGATGAGACACGAGAGAGGAGTGATGAGACACGAGAGAGGAGTGGTGAAACGCGAGAAAGAAGTGATCGGAGACACGAGAGAGGAGTGGTGAAACAAGGAGAGAAGTGATCGGAGACACGAGAGAGGGTGGTGAAACGCGAGAGAGAAGTGATCGGAGACACGAGAGAGGAGTGATGAGACACGAGAGGAGTGATGAGACACGAGAGAGGAGTGATGAGAAACGAGAGAGGAGTGATGAGAAACGAGAGAGGAGTGATGAGACACAACAGAGAAGTAATGAGACACAATAGAGGAGTGATGAGACACGAGAGGAGTGATGAGACACGAGAGAGGAGTGATGAGACACGAGAGAGGAGTGATGAGACACGAGAGAGGAGTGATGAAACACGAGAGAGAACTGATCGGAGACACGACAGAGAAGTAATGAGACACGAGAGAGGAGTGATGAGACACGAGAGAGGAGTGATGAGACACGAGAGAGGAGTGATGAGACACGAGAGGAGTGATGAGACACGAGAGAGGAGTGATGAGACACGAGAGAGGAGTGATGAGACACGAGAGAGGAGTGATGAGACACGACAGAGAAGTAATGAGACACGAGAGAGGAGTGATGAGACACGAGAGGAGTGATGAGACACGAGAGAGGAGTGATGAGACACGAGAGAGGAGTGATGAGACACGAGAGAGGAGTGATGAGACACGAGAGGAGTGATGAGACACGAGAGAGGAGTGATGAGACACGAGAGAGGAGTGGTGAAACGCGAGAAAGAAGTGATCGGAGACACGAGAGAGGAGTGGTGAAACAAGGAGAGAAGTGATCGGAGACACGAGAGAGGGTGGTGAAACGCGAGAGAGAAGTGATCGGAGACACGAGAGAGGAGTGATGAGACACGAGAGGAGTGATGAGACACGAGAGAGGAGTGATGAGACACGAGAGAGGAGTGATGAGAAACGAGAGAGGAGTGATGAGACACAACAGAGAAGTAATGAGACACAATAGAGGAGTGATGAGACACGAGAGGAGTGATGAGACACGAGAGAGGAGTGATGAGACACGAGAGAGGAGTGATGAGACACGAGAGAGGAGTGATGAAACACGAGAGAGAACTGATCGGAGACACGACAGAGAAGTAATGAGACACGAGAGAGGAGTGATGAGACACGAGAGAGGAGTGATGAGACACGAGAGAGGAGTGATGAGACACGAGAGGAGTGATGAGACACGAGAGAGGAGTGATGAGACACAAGAGAGGAGTGATGAGACACGAGAGAGGAGTGATGAGACACGAGAGAGGAGTGATGAGACACGAGAGAGGAGTGATGAGACACGAGAGGAGTGATGAGACACGAGAGAGGAGTGATGAGACACGAGAGAGGAGTGATGAGACACGAGAGAGGAGTGATGAGACACGAGAGGAGTGATGAGACACGAGAGAGGAGTGATGAGACACGAGAGAGGAGTGGTGAAACGCGAGAAAAAAGTGATCGGAGACACGAGAGAGGAGTGGTGAAACAAGGAGAGAAGTGATCGGAGACACGAGAGAGGGTGGTGAAACGCGAGAGAGAAGTGATCGGAGACACGAGAGAGGAGTGATGAGACACGAGAGGAGTGATGAGACACGAGAGAGGAGTGATGAGACACGAGAGAGGAGTGATGAGACACGAGAGAGGAGTGATGAGACACAACAGAGAAGTAATGAGACACAATAGAGGAGTGATGAGACACGAGAGGAGTGATGAGACACGAGAGAGGAGTGATGAGACACGAGAGAGGAGTGATGAGACACGAGAGAGGAGTGATGAGACACGAGAGAGGAGTGATGAGACACGAGAGAGGAGTGATGAGACACGAGAGAGGAGTGATGAGACACGAGAGAGGAGTGATGAGACACGACAGAGAAGTAATGAGACACGAGAGAGGAGTGATGAGACACGAGAGGAGTGATGAGACACGAGAGAGGAGTGATGAGACACGAGAGGAGTGATGAGACACGAGAGAGGAGTGATGAGACACGAGAGAGGAGTGATGAGACACGAGAGAGGAGTGATGAGACACGAGAGAGGAGTGGTGAAACAAGGAGAGAAGTGATCGGAGACACGAGAGAGGGTGGTGAAACGCGAGAGAGAAGTGATCGGAGACACGAGAGAGGAGTGATGAGACACGAGAGGAGTGATGAGACACGAGAGAGGAGTGATGAGACACGAGAGAGGAGTGATGAGACACGAGAGAGGAGTGATGAGACACAACAGAGAAGTAATGAGACACAATAGAGGAGTGATGAGACACGAGAAGAGTGATGAGACACGAGAGAGGAGTGATGAGACACAAGAGAGGAGTGATGAGACACGAGAGAGGAGTGATGAGACACGAGAGGAGTGATGAGACACGAGAGAGGAGTGATGAGACACGAGAGAGGAGTGATGAGACACGAGAGAGGAGTGATGAGACACGAGAGAGGAGTGATGAGACACGAGAGAGGAGTGATGAGACACGACAGAGAAGTAATGAGACACGAGAGAGGAGTGATGAGACACGAGAGGAGTGATGAGACACGAGAGAGGAGTGATGAGACACGAGAGAGGAGTGATGAGACACGAGAGAGGAGTGATGAGACACGAGAGGAGTGATGAGACACGAGAGAGGAGTGATGAGACACGAGAGAGGAGTGGTGAAACGCGAGAAAGAAGTGATCGGAGACACGAGAGAGGAGTGGTGAAACAAGGAGAGAAGTGATCGGAGACACGAGAGAGGGTGGTGAAACGCGAGAGAGAAGTGATCGGAGACACGAGAGAGGAGTGATGAGACACGAGAGGAGTGATGAGACACGAGAGAGGAGTGATGAGACACGAGAGAGGAGTGATGAGACACGAGAGAGGAGTGATGAGACACAACAGAGAAGTAATGAGACACAATAGAGGAGTGATGAGACACGAGAAGAGTGATGAGACACGAGAGAGGAGTGATGAGACACGAGAGAGGAGTGATGAGACACGAGAGAGGAGTGATGAAACACGAGAGAGAACTGATCGGAGACACGACAGAGAAGTAATGAGACACGAGAGAGGAGTGATGAGACACGAGAGAGGAGTGATGAGACACGAGAGAGGAGTGATGAGACACGAGAGGAGTGATGAGACACGAGAGAGGAGTGATGAGACACAAGAGAGGAGTGATGAGACACGAGAGAGGAGTGATGAGACACGAGAGAGGAGTGATGAGACACGAGAGAGGAGTGATGAGACACGAGAGAGGAGTGATGAGACACGAGAGGAGTGATGAGACACGAGAGAGGAGTGATGAGACACGAGAGAGGAGTGATGAGACACGAGAGAGGAGTGATGAGACACAACAGAGAAGTAATGAGACACAATAGAGGAGTGATGAGACACGAGAGGAGTGATGAGACACGAGAGAGGAGTGATGAGACACGAGAGAGGAGTGATGAGACACGACAGAGAAGTAATGAGACACAAGAGAGGAGTGATGAGACACGAGAGAGGAGTGATGAGACACGAGAGAGGAGTGGTGAAACGCGAGAGAGAAGTGATCGGAGACACGAGAGAGGAGTGGTGAAACAAGGAGAGAAGTGATCGGAGACACGAGAGAGGGTGGTGAAACGCGAGAGAGAAGTGATCGGAGACACGAGAGAGGAGTGGTGAAACAAGGAGAGAAGTGATCGGAGACACGAGAGAGGAGTGGTGAAACAAGGAGAGAAGTGATCGGAGACACGAGAGAGGAGTGGTGAAACAAGGAGAGAAGTGATCGGTGACACGAGAGAGGAGTGGTGAAACAAGGAGAGAAGTGATCGGAGACACGAGAGAGGAGTGGTGAAACAAGGAGAGAAGTGATCGGAGACACGAGAGAGGGTGGTGAAACAAGGAGAGAAGTGATCGGAGACACGAGAGAGGGTGGTGAAACGCGAGAGAGAAGTGATCGGAGACACGAGAGAGGAGTGGTGAAACAAGGAGAGGAGTGATGAGACACGAGAGAGGAGTGATGAGACACGAGACAGGAGTGATGAGACACGAGAGAGGAGTGATGAGACACGAGAGAGGAGTGATGAGACACGACAGAGAAGTAATGAGACACAAGAGAGGAGTGATGAGACACGAGAGAGGAGTGATGAGACACGAGAGAGGAGTGGTGAAACGCGAGAAAGAAGTGATCGGAGACACGAGAGAGGAGTGGTGAAACAAGGAGAGAAGTGATCGGAGACACGAGAGAGGGTGGTGAAACGCGAGAGAGAAGTGATCGGAGACACGAGAGAGGAGTGGTGAAACAAGGAGAGAAGTGATCGGAGACACGAGAGAGGAGTGGTGAAACAAGGAGAGAAGTGATCGGAGACACGAGAGAGGAGTGGTGAAACAAGGAGAGAAGTGATCGGTGACACGAGAGAGGAGTGGTGAAACAAGGAGAGAAGTGATCGGAGACACGAGAGAGGAGTGGTGAAACAAGGAGAGAAGTGATCGGAGACACGAGAGAGGGTGGTGAAACAAGGAGAGAAGTGATCGGAGACACGAGAGAGGGTGGTGAAACGCGAGAGAGAAGTGATCGGAGACACGAGAGAGGAGTGGTGAAACAAGGAGAGGAGTGATGAGTCACGAGAGAGGAGTGATGAGACACGAGACAGGAGTGATGAGACACGAGAGAGGAGTGATGAGACACGAGAGAGGAGTGATGAGACACGACAGAGAAGTAATGAGACACAAGAGAGGAGTGATGAGACACGAGAGAGGAGTGATGAGACACGAGAGAGGAGTGGTGAAACGCGAGAAAGAAGTGATCGGAGACACGAGAGAGGAGTGGTGAAACAAGGAGAGAAGTCATCGGAGACACGAGAGAGGGTGGTGAAACGCGAGAGAGAAGTGATCGGAGACACGAGAGAGGAGTGGTGAAACAAGGAGAGAAGTGATCGGAGACACGAGAGAGGAGTGGTGAAACAAGGAGAGAAGTGATCGGAGACACGAGAGAGGAGTGGTGAAACAAGGAGAGAAGTGATCGGAGACACGAGAGAGGAGTGGTGAAACAAGGAGAGAAGTGATCGGTGACACGAGAGAGGAGTGGTGAAACAAGGAGAGAAGTGATCGGAGACACGAGAGAGGAGTGGTGAAACAAGGAGAGAAGTGATCGGAGACACGAGAGAGGGTGGTGAAACAAGGAGAGAAGTGATCGGAGACACGAGAGAGGAGTGGTGAAACGCGAGAGAGAAGTGATCGGAGACACGAGAGAGGGTGGTGAAACAAGGAGAGAAGTGATCGGAGACACGAGAGAGGAGTGGTGAAACGCGAGAGAGAAGTGATCGGAGACACGAGAGAGGAGTGGTGAAAAGCGAGAGAGAAGTGATCGGAGACACGAGAGAGGGTGGTGAAACAAGGAGAGAAGTGATCGGAGACACGAGAGAGGAGTGGTGAAACGCGAGAGAGAAGTGATCGGAGACACGAGAGAGGAGTGGTGAAACAAGGAGAGAAGTGATCGGAGACACGAGAGAGGAGTGGTGAAACGCGAGAGAGAAGTGATCGGTGACACGAGAGAGGAGTGGTGAAACGCGAGAGAGAAGTGATCGGAGACACGAGAGAGGGTGGTGAAACAAGGAGAGAAGTGATCGGAGACACGAGAGAGGAGTGGTGAAACGCGAGAGAGAAGTGATCGGAGACACGAGAGAGGAGTGGTGAAACGCGAGAGAGAAGTGATCGGAGACACGAGAGAGGGTGGTGAAACGCGAGAGAGAAGTGATCGGAGACACGAGAGAGGGTGGTGAAACAAGGAGAGAAGTGATCGGAGACACGAGAGAGGAGTGGTGAAACGCGAGAGAGAAGTGATCGGAGACACGAGAGAGGAGTGGTGAAACAAGGAGAGAAGTGATCGGAGACACGAGAGAGGAGTGGTGAAACGCGAGAGAGAAGTGATCGGTGACACGAGAGAGGAGTGGTGAAACGCGAGAGAGAAGTGATCGGAGACACGAGAGAGGGTGGTGAAACAAGGAGAGAAGTGATCGGAGACACGAGAGAGGAGTGGTGAAACGCGAGAGAGAAGTGATCGGAGACACGAGAGAGGAGTGGTGAAACAAGGAGAGAAGTGATCGGAGACACGAGAGAGGGTGGTGAAACGCGAGAGAGAAGTGATCGGTGACACGAGAGAGGAGTGGTGAAACGCGAGAGAGAAGTGATCGGAGACACGAGAGAGGGTGGTGAAACGCGAGAGAGAAGTGATCGGAGACACGAGAGAGGAGTGGTGAAACGCGAGAGAGAAGTGATCGGTGACACGAGAGAGGAGTGGTGAAACGCGAGAGAGAAGTGATCGGAGACACGAGAGAGGAGTGGTGAAACAAGGAGAGAAGTGATCGGAGAACACGAGAAAGGAGTGACGAGACGAGAGAAAAGTGATGAGACACGACGGTGGGTGAGGACTCCTCAGTCTTACGAAGGTCTGCTTGAGAGGAGGCAGAAGATGAGATGGAGAGTAGACAAGAGCGAGAATGGCATTAAAGCACAATGTGCTCAACACTACAGATAAAATCGAACAAAATTCACGGGTGGTCATGGACTCAGAGAAAACCTACTGCGAGCGAGAGCTGGAAAACAAGCTTAAAGTGCAAAAGAGAAGCAAGTAGAGCAAAAAATAAATTAGATGGTTGCAATTGCAAAGCAAATATGAGAGTAGAGACGAGTCGGAAAGCTTAAGGTTTATCTGCTTTAGCTGAAGCTGCCCAGCCCATTGTGAGTGTAGTTGAGTTGGGATTATTTTTCGGATGCACAATCGCTGCTTGCTATTACTAGCATAGCTGGCAAATGGAGTTGGGCAAATAAACAAGAGACGCAAAAGTGCACAGCTGCCAACCAACCGCGTGACTGGCCAGCCTTCTATATACTGGTTGATAACTTAGATGAACACAGACACAGACCAGCGCACCACTAATATTGTTGAATAGAAATTGGAATAAATTCTAGTCAAGGCATGGACTTCTAGACTAGAATTAGAATTAAATAGAAGCCCATTAGCTGGGGTTGGCAGACGCCACTATTTTGTGTTTTGTAAATTGTGTTGCTATTCTCTTCCGTTTGTAAACACGTAGGCTAGTTTAAAAGTACATTTCTTCAGTTTTGATGTTCGATTAGACGGAAAAAAAGATAAACGATGAATCGAGATAAGACAATGATGATTAGCGATTGAGATAAGATAGGCGTAAAGGTAAATTGATTTTAATTATGTGTACAATTGTACATGCTCGATATTAATAATACAACTAAAAATTACCCCCGAGAGCTTTGCATTTAATCGTGTACTTTTAGGTCGCAATAATAAACACCAGCGCAGGCCAGATTCCTCCCTAAACCCTCCAGACTAAAAGTGCGCGAACCGCGGGCGGTCCGGCCTCCCAGAGTGCCTTGGCCTCTCTAGCCCGAGAGCGGAGAATGAATGAGAAAAGGAACCCCCGGCTGTCTGAAATGGGGAGCTTGTTTATAACCCCTCCTGGCCCACGCCGCTGCTCTGCTACACCTCGCTAAGCAAGTAAGCCCCCCCCCAGGCTGCGCAGGACCAGTTGTTATCGAGTATTAATAAAAGTACATTCCAGTAGCGTGTGACTCACTGCATAAACCGGCTTTCTCGGAGGTTTTTTTGGCTTTAGGAAAAGGTTTTGCTCTTCATATTAAACAGAATTTTGCGCGTGCGTGCCCTTGTCAGGTGCGTTAGGCGATTAACCAGTTCGTAGAATCTGGTGAATCGTACCCAAGCCTCTAAAAGTACGATGTACGAGCGTCGAACTCTAGTTGCTACCTGATAACTTCACATACTAACTAGCTCGTAGTAGGGATTAAACTACGAGTATAGCTCTGGTTGAACTTTTGGCCTAGGGATGCCAAAATCCGTGCCTTTTTGAGAACCGGTTAACCGGTTTGGGCGTCAATTTTTTAAAAGAACAAAAATAAGCATAGAACTTACATACTATCAAAAATTCGTCTTATTCTAACGACGGGGGTTGCTGTTGCTGTTGTTGTTGTTGTTGTTGTTGCTGAAGCATGTCATTTTTCTTAACTTCTATGTTCTATCTAAACTAACTAATGATTATGTCGTCAATTTGTGAATAACGTGATTACGTGAACTTTTACAACTTCAAACGACAGCGGCGTAGCCAGGAATTTCAATTGGGGGGGGGGCGGGTTGGCCTGGCTGGCCATGCCTTATTGCCATTGCCACTTTTGGCGCCGCAGGCACTCATTTTGGCGCCGCAGGCACTCATTTTAGCGCCGCAGGCACTCATTTTAGCGCCGCAGGCACTCAATTGCCTCCTGGTTTTTGGTATCCGCCGCGCCCAACCCCACCCCCCAGGCCCCAGGCGATGGGGGGGGGGGACTCTGCCCCCTTGAGTCTGCCTCTCTGCCCTATAGTTAACGAAATGTTTGTCAGTTAGTTGGATTTTAAAATAATTATTGATATAGTATTGTTTTCATATAAAATGTACAAAATACACGAATTGTATTCTATTATCGAATTTTAATAAGCATTTGAAAAACCGTGAAAAACCGGACCAAAAAACCGTTTTTTTCGGCCTGAAACCGGTTAACCGGAGTTGGCATCCTGTCAGATGCAACCTTGCCACCTGTCAAATGAAACCTTGCCCCCCTTGCCCCCTGTCAGATGCAACCTTGCCCCCCCTTGCCCCCTGTCAGATGCAACCTTGCCCCCCTTGCCCCCTGTCAGATGCAACCTTGCCCCCTGTCAGATGCAACCTTGCCCCCCCTTGCCCCCTGCCAGATGCAACCTTGCCCCCCTTGCCCCTGTCAGATGCAACCTTGCCCCCCTTGCCCCCTGTCAGATGCAACCTTGCCCCCTTGCCCCCTGTCAGATGCAACCTTGCCCCCCCTTGCCCCCTGCCAGATGCAACCTTGCCCCCCTTGCCCCATGTCAGATGCAACCTTGCCCCCCTTGCCACCTGTCAGATGCAACCTTGCCACCTGTCAAATGAAACCTTGCCACCTTGCCCCCGGTCAGATGCAACCTTGCCCCCCCTTGCCCCCTGTCAGATGCAACCTTGCCCCCCTTGCCCCCTGTCAAATGCAACCTTGCCCCCCTTGCCCCCTGTCAGATGCAACCTTGCCCCCCTTGCCACCTGTCAGATGCAACCTTGCCCCCCTTGCCCCCTGTCAGATGCAACCTTGCCCCCCTTGCCCCCGGTCAGATGCAACCTTGCCCCCCCTTGCCACCTGTCAGATGCAACCTTGCCCCCCTTGCCACCTGTCAGATGCAACCTTGCCCCCCTTGCCCCCTGCCAGATGCAACTTCGGCATAGAGTGGAAGCCGTACAGAGTACGCTAGAACATTGTTTCCAAGAAAAGCTGAAAGCCAGTTACACAGTATTTATTTTAAGGATTCTAACACTTCTTCCCCGCTAATACACAATGAAACAGTACACTTCATTGCAGAGCATAAATAATAAAAGACCATTTAATAGGAACAATCCAGTTCAGTAGCTGCGCACTCAACTCAGAACGCACCTCTGATTTGACAGACTAGTTTAGGTATTAGGCAATGCCAACGTGGGACAACAAAGGACACGGCGGGGTGGGGGGGAGAGAGGCTGCCGGGAGTCCGGGACACGAGGCAGATTAGCCACGAGCGCGGCACGCAAGACAGGACCAGCAGGGGAATTAGCGCATGACAGGGAATAGGGATTCGGGAGACAGGAGCCCGCCCGCAGAGCTGCTTCATCTCTCACTCTCAACCTATACGGCGAAGAAACGAGTGCTCGCATCGCATTACAAAACAGGCTTTGCAGTGCACCCTATCGCTCCCCAGACTGGATTAGTTTAGTGCAGTGCATTGTACGAGTTCGAGAATTAGTGCTTGTGCGACTGTCTGGCTGTAGCTGCCTGGCTACATGTAGTGCCAGTCTGGCTAAGTGCCAGTCTGTCTGTCTGGCTAAGTGCCAGTCTGTCTGTCTGGTTTAGTGCCAGTGCCAGTCTGTCTGGCTTAGTGCCAGTGCCAGTCTGTCTGGCTTAGTGCCAGAGCCAGTCTGTCCGGCTTAGTGCCAGTGCCAGTCTGTCTGGCTTAGTGCCAGTGCCAGTCTGTCTGACTTAGTGCCAGTGCCAGTCTGGCTTAGTGCCAGAGCCAGTCTGTCTGTCTGGCTTAGTGCCAGAGCCAGTCTGTCTGTCTGGCTTAGTGACAGAGCCAGTCTGTCCGGCTTAGTGCCAGTGCCAGTCTGTCTGACTTAGTGCCAGTGCCAGTCTGGCTTAGTGCCAGAGCCAGTCTGTCTGTCTGGCTTAGTGCCAGAGCCAGTCTGTCCGGCTTAGTGCCAGTGCCAGTCTGTCTGGCTTATTGCCAGAGCCAGTCTGTCCGGCTTAGTGCCAGTGCCAGTCTGTCTGACTTAGTGCCAGTGCCAGTCTGGCTTAGTGCCAGTGCCAGTCTGTCCGGCTTAGTGCCAGTGCCAGTCTGTCTGGCTTATTGCCAGAGCCAGTCTGTCCGGCTTAGTGCCAGTGCCAGTCTGTCCGGCTTAGTGCCAGTGCCAGTCTGTCTGACTTAGTGCCAGTGCCAGTCTGGCTTAGTGCCAGAGCCAGTCTGTCTGACTTAGTGCCAGTGCCAGTCTGGCTTAGTGCCAGTCTGTCCGGCTTAGTGCGTGCCAGTCTGTCCGGCTTAGTGCCAGTGCCAGTCTGTCCGGCTTAGTGCCAGTGCCAGTCTGTCTGACTTAATGCCAGTGCCAGTCTGTCCGGCTTAGTGCCAGTGCCAGTCTGTCTTACTTAGTGCCAGTGCCAGTCTGGCTTAGTACCAGAGCCAGTCTGTCCGGCTTAGTGCCAGTGCCAGTCTGGCTTAGTGCCAGTGCCAGTCTGTCCGGCTTAGTGCCAGTGCCAGTCTGTCTGACTTAATGCCAGTGCCAGTCTGTCCGGCTTAGTGCCAGTGCCAGTCTGTCTTACTTAGTGCCAGTGCCAGTCTGGCTTAGTGCCAGAGCCAGTCTGTCCGGCTTAGTGCCAGTGCCAGTCTGGCTTAGTGCCAGTGCCAGTCTGTCTGACTTAGTGCCAGTGCCAGTCTGGCTTAGTGCCAGAGCCAGTCTGTCTGACTTAGTGCCAGTGCCAGTCTGGCTTAGTGCCAGTGCCAGTCTGTCCGGCTTAGTGCCAGTGCCAGTCTGTCTGGCTTAGTGCCAGTGCCAGTCTGTCCGGCTTAGTGCCAGTGCCAGTCTGTCTGGCTTAGTGCCAGTGCCAGTCTGGCTTAGTGCCAGTCTGTCTGCTTGCCTGTCTAACTAGGCATATGTCCTGTCAATCTGCATGTACCGTAACTGCATCTTATACAAACCTGGAGTGCAAGCTGCCGCATGCAACATGCATACACTGTACTGTAGGGCCGTACACACGCACTGGCACTGTGTTATGCGCCACTGGGTGCACAATCAATAAAAGTGCAACAGCAACCACTTTTTACGGTTTCTCAGCCCGAGCAACCGCTCATATCTCACTGAGCTGCAGTGCAGTGCTGTGTAGGTACGGGCACAAACCGTACAAATGCGATGCCATATAAAGTAAGAGAATACAAAAACACCTTTACTCACCAGGCAGGTAGGAAAGCTGGAGCAATTAAAAATTATTACCATTATTAGGCTCGCATCGTAAAACAAGACAAGCGACTCTTTATATTGGTACTCAATATATAACAAGGCATTCTAAATTATTAATATGTAGCTGAGGACACGACGAGCCAAGTGTTGGTGACTAGGCGGGACACAGGTACAGCACACTGTGTGGAAAATGTGGAAGTTTTTTCATTTATGGCGCAAAACTTTTATGCCATCTTTATGGGCACTCTCATCATATTAAATCTGAGCACTCTCAACTCCTTGAATCTGAGCAATCTCAAATCCTTGAATCTGGGCACTCTCAACTCCTTGAATCTGGGCACTCTCAACTCCATTGAATCTGAGCAATCTCAACTCCATTGAATCTGGGCACTCTTCATTCATTGATGTTACGCACTCCACAATAATTGAATCTGGGCACTCTTCATTCATTGATCTTACGCACTCCACAATAATTGAATCTGGGCACTCTTCATTCATTGATCTTACGCACTCCACAATAATTAAAAATCTGGGCACTCATAATCGTTTAAATTTTGGCACGCCTCACATACCGGACAATTGTAAACCAAAATTAATCATAACCAGTTAGCAAGATGATGAAAAACCAATTTCAAAAGCAGCATGCGGGTCGCGTAGATCTGGCAGAAGCTTTAAGCAGCGGAAGCGCATATTGTGTTTGTTTATCAGTATATCCATCATCTAGGCGATGCTGCACCAGCTTCGCTGCCCACTCGATAAAGACTCAGAAGGCTGCAGCTCGTGGCTGCCCGAGTCCTCCGCGTCATCTGAGCAGTCGTCGCTGTCCGCGGACGCAGCGGTGTCCAAGTCAGACGAGGATGAGCAGGCTGATGTTGATAAAGCGTAGTTGGCGGCTGGACCCCGCCGGACTGGGTCTCTGAGAATGGAGGAATGATGCCGAAAGTACTTTATAGGAAATGCAGGAATGTATGCAGGGAGGTATTGGGGAATCTTGGGAGGTATTGGGGAATCTTGGGAGGTATTGAGGAATCTTGGGAGGTATTGAGGAATCTTGGGAAGTATTGGGGAATCTTGGGAGGTATTGAGGAATCTTGGGAGGTATTGAGGAATCTTGGGAGGTATTGGGGAATCTTGGGAGGTATTGGGGAATCTTGGGAGGTATTGAGGAATCTTGGGAGGTATTGGGGAACCTTGGGAGGTATTGGGGAATCTTGGGAGGTATTGAGGAATCTTGGGAGGTATTGGGGAACCTTGGGAGGTATTGGGGAATCTTGGGAGGTATTGAGGAATCTTGGGAGGTATTGGGGAACCTTGGGAGGTATTGAGGAATCTTGGGAGGTATTGGGGAATCTTGGGAGGTATTGGGGAATCTTGGGAGGTATTGGGGAATCTTGGGAGGTATTGGGGAATCTTGGGAGGTATTGAGGAATCTTGGGAGGTATTGGGGAATCTTGGGAGGTATTGGGGAATCTTGGGAGGTATTGAGGAATCTTGGGAGGTATTGAGGAATCTTGGGAGGTATTGAGGAATCTTGGGAGGTATTGAGGAATCTTGGGAGGTATTGAGGAATCTTGGGAGGTATTGAGGAATCTTGGGAGGTATTGAGGAATCTTGGGAGGTATTGGGGAATCTTGGGAGGTATTGAGGAATCTTGGGAGGTATTGAGGAATCTTGGGAGGTATTGAGGAATCTTGGGAGGTATTGAGGAATCTTGGGAGGTATTGAGGAATCTTGGGAGGTATTGAGGAATCTTGGGAGGTATTGAGGAATCTTGGGAGGTATTGAGGAATCTTGGGAGGTATTGAGGAATCTTGGGAGGTATTGAGGAATCTTGGGAGGTATTGAGGAATCTTGGGAGGTATTGAGGAATCTTGGGAGGTATTGAGGAATCTTGGGAGGTATTGAGGAATCTTGGGAGGTATTGAGGAATCTTGGGAGGTATTGAGGAATCTTGGGAGGTATTGAGGAATCGTGGGAGGTATTGGGGAACAGTGAGAGGTATTGAGGAATCCCGGGAGGTATTTGGGAATTTAGGGAGGTATTGGGGAATCTTGGGAGGTATTGGGGAATCTTGGGAGGTATTGAGGAATCTTGGGAGGTATTGAGGAATCTTGGGAAGTATTGGGGAATCTTGGGAAGTATTGGGAAATCTTGGGAGGTATTGAGGAATCTCGGGAGGTATTGAGGAATCTTGGGAAGTATTGGGGAATCTTGGGAAGTATTGGGGAATCTTGGGAAGTATTGGGAAATCTTGGGAGGTATTGAGGAATCTCGGGAGGTATTGGAGAATCTTGGGAGGTATTGGGGAATCTTGGGAGGTATTGGGGAATCTCGGGAGGTATTGAGGAATCTTGGGAGTATTGAGAAATCTTGGGAAGTATTGGGAAATCTTGGAAGGTATTGGGGAATCTCGGGAGGTATTGGGGAATCTCGGGAGGTATTGGGAAATCTTGGGAGGTATTGGGGAATCTTGGGAAGTATTGGGAAATCTTGGGAGGTATTTAGGAATCTTGGGAGGTATTGGGGAATCTTGGTAGGTATGGGTACACTGTCCTAGGAGACATGAGGCTCGACGTGAAAATACTGTAAAATCTTAGGAGGTGCCGCACTGTTAAATGTTAATTTTGAGTACGCATAAAAATGGAAATTGAGTTTTGAAAGGTCAGACGTGGAAAAAATAGAGAAACAATGTAAATTTTAACTAGAATTTCACACACAGAATTTGTTGTTTCGCGTGCTAGAAGCAAATATATTTATTTATTAGATTTGATGTAACAGAAATCTTCCGCCACCATTCTTGCCGACATTTATACACGAGTAATTGCTATTTATCTGCGCGTAACTAGCAAAACAATTATGAGATGCAAGCGCACAACTGTGCCAGTCTCTCCTGCCTCACTCAATAGCGCCCAGACAAACTAAGGGCTGCACTTTTTAAGCTAAAAGATTGCAACTAGAGGTACGTGAAAAGGTGAATTAGGGCTCGGCGTTTGCGAAACTGAGAGACAGACAGACAGAAACACACATTGATAGATAGATAGATAGATAGATAGATAGATAGATAGATAGATAGATATTGAATAGATGCAACGGCAATAACTGTAAGGAGAGGCCTCGTCAATTAACTAGCTACTTTCCACGTCTCAAATTAGAACAAGCAGGACAAGAAAACGATGGCTAAACAACTGGCAGTCATGTGACACCCGGCCGACCTTAGCTAAAGAACTCAGCTGCTAATCTGCTATCGAAAATGCATAAACACAGCGCGCGTGTCATTTTTTTGTCCACTCGAAGGGAAACAAGTTAGCAGAAAAACTCAAGGATATTGTTCGGTTCGGGCAGATACTGAGAGTAGTCCTGATGCTTTTTAGCAGAAAGGTTGCTATTAAATTTTTTTTTACTGTTTTTACGATTAAATAAGGTAATTTGTTGGATAATAAACTTTAAAAGTCGATAGAGTGAAATTTAACTGAGAATGGCCAAACATACATGCGCAACAGTCGGCCGAGTCGGCCGATCCGGCCGACCGATTTGGCGGCCAACCAAGGAAGTCGCAAAAATGCCAACCCGAAAAAACACCGAGTAGTAGTACTAAGTAGCTGACGAGGCATTTTGGCTTTATAAGACAGTCATAGTTACTCCTGCCGTTTACCCAAAGTTGCGTTAATTTTGCTTTTGGGTTTTTTTACATGTAAGTCGCATTTTTGGCCAAAAACTACGTCGCATTTTTGTTAAAACTAAGTCGCATGGCCGACCGAAATTTGGAGGTTGCGCATGTATGTGGCCAAATGGGGTGGGTGTAGAATTCAACTAAGGCTGGCAGAGTGGGGTGGGTGTAGAATTCAACTAGGCTGGCGGAGTGAGGTGGGTGTAGAATTTAACTAGGGCTGCCGAAGTGGGGTGGGTGTAGAATTTAACTAATGCTAGTGCAGTGGGGGTGTAGAATTTAACAGAGACTGATGGAGTGGGGTGGGTGTAGAATTTAACTGAGGCTGCCGAAGTGGGGTGGGTGTAGAATTCAACTAGGATGGCGGAGTGGGGTGGGTGTAGAATTTAACTAGGGCTGCCGAAGTGGGGTGGGTGTAGAATTTAACTAATGCTAGTGCAGTGGGGTGTAGAATTTAACTGAGACTGATGGAGTGGGGTGGGTGTAGAATTTAACTGAGGCTGCCGAAGTGGGGTGGGTGTAGAATTCAACTAGGATGGCGGAGTGGGGTGGGTGTAGAATTTAACTAGGGCTGCCGAAGTGGGGTGGGTGTAGAATTTAACTAATGCTAGTGCAGTGGGGTGTAGAATTTAACTGAGACTGATGGAGTGGGGTGGGTGTAGAATTTAACTGAGGCTGCCGAAGTGAGGTGGGTGTAGAATTCAACTAAGGCTGACAGAGTAGGGTGAGTGTAGAATTTAACTGATGCTGGCGGGGTGGGTGAGTGTACATATAGAATTGCTGGGGAAGTGGGGTGGGTGTAGAATTTAACTGATGCTGGGGGAGTGGGGTGGGTGCAAAATTTAACTGAGGCTGGCGAAGTGGGGTGGGTGTAGAACTTAACTGATGCTGGGGGAGTGGGGTGGGTGTAGAATTTAACTGAGGAAGGGTGAGTGGGGGTGGGTGAAAATTTATAGTGAAAAGACGTCGTTTAGCAAAAAATCAAACAGAAATTTTTTCTCACGCAATAAGTGCCAGTCTGCCGGATGACTTGTGGCAGGCGGCATAAGAGAAAGTCCAAAGCAGTGCTCGATCGCCTCCAGAAATCAGTGTGAACGCCGAGTCTCCGGGGCCGCTATTGCCGGAGTTGATGGCCGCTAGACAAAGGATTCTGCCGATAGACAAGCCGCTGTGGTTGGAATCGGTCTTCCCCAGGCTGGCAAGGGATTCGGCGTCGAACACTGTGGATTCAAGGGTTTGATAGTCGACCCGTTTGGGTGGGGAATTCGACTTTAGATTCAGTGCAGGAATTGAATCATTTCTCAGTAGATTAGGTCATTATCCAAGCTTTAAAAAGGCTGATGACGCGCAGTACTTCAATTTGATTTACAGCCCAGCTCCTCCCCAAATCCAGCTTCTCAGATCTGTGACTGCGTCGTGCCCCATTCGGGCGAAAAATCGCGCACTTCTCGCCACGTTTCCTCCCCCCAAAAATAACAATAATTACAGCGGCGTAACAAGCAGTCAGTCGTGTTTTTGAGCAGAGAGTAAAAATGCAACAACAGGGAGCTGTTTACCGCGCAACGCCGGTCAAACACGCACAGCCTGCTATCAGCCCTGTTTCCAGGTAATCATTAATCTACGGTTTCCCATCTGCTGGCTGAACTAAAATTAGCATTGCAGGCTAAAACAAGCTGATTTGAAGAAATTAAACAAAGCAGCACATAGAGATCAGGGGTTGTAGTCTAGTGGTCAGAGCGTTGGAGCTACGACTGAAAGGTCGGGGGTTCGATTCTCGACCCACCCGGAACAAGTTGTGTCCTTGAGCAAGGCACTTTAAACTCTGCATTGCTTCAGTTCACTCAGCTGTAAAATGAGTGCCACAGCATTAGCTGGGATACTGTAATTGAGGGTGTGTGTGGCGACCCTCCGCCACACACAGCGCCAGCTGTTTTGTTGGTTGCACATCTGCCCATTAAGGCAGGTGTAATCAATTATTATTATTATTAGGGATCAGCAAAACTTTAAATGCTTTGTTTTTTAACGTACCATGCTGGCTTGTTGATCTTTATTAGACTAACCAATTTACATGTCAACCAGCGCCTATCTCTGATGTATTCTGACTGCCACTTAGCAACAACTTGTACCTTAATCTTCTCATTCAAAGCGCAGCGGCTCACCCTGCAGAAACGAGGCTCCAGCCAGGTAGTCAAAAGCGGCAACGGCCAACAGGGAATTCGGCAGAAGCAGCAGACAGTCGCAGATGGAGGTGGCGGTGGAACCAGCCGCTGCGCCAGACAGTCGGCTTACGGCAGTCACCGGTGATCCTGCTGAATACGGCGATGTTTACGTTGCGAAATTTGGCAAACGGACAAATTTGAGACAGACAGACAGACAGACAGACAGACAGACAGACAGACAGACTGACAGACAGACAGACAGACAGACAAACAGACAGACAGACAGACAGACAGACAGACAGACAGACAGACAGACAGACAGCCAGCCAGACAGACAGACAGACAGACAGACAGACAGACAGACAGACAGACAGCCAGACAGACAGACAGACAGACAGACAAACTTGATTTTGACAAACCGGCAGACAGGAAGACATACAGGCAGTAAGACGGACAGACAGGCAGTAAGACGGACAGACAGACAGTAAGATGGACAGACAGGCAGGCAGACGGACAGACAGACACAGCAAGCCGCACCCGAGCTCACCACTGCCAGAAGCCTCATCAGTCCGCAAGCTGACGCATTTCACTCCCGAACAGTGCCGATCTGCCACGCCCAGAACCGCAATCGTCGAACCCGAAGACGCCGATGGTAGCAGCCGCAGCGCCGATGGCTGACGCAGGCGAAGACGCGGACCCGACGCTGGAGACGCCGCCGCCACCGCGGGCAGGAAGCACAGCAGCGGCCGGACAAGGCAGCACCTGCCCGCGGAGGCCTCCGCCGGATCGTTGAGACGCCCCAGCGCCAACTCGCCGGCGGAAGAGCAGGCGGCCAGCAGCTGCCCCCGGCTGCCCGCCTGCGGGGAGGGCGGCGGAGAAAGAGGGTTTCTAGCTGCTGGCCTGGTGCTTCTGTCCGCACTCCTTTCTCATTCTCGTCACTCTCCTCTCCTGTCACTCCCTCCTCTTTCCTGTCACTCCCTCCTCTTTCCTTTCACTCCCTACTCTTTCCTGTCACTCTCTCCTATCTTTTGTGACTCCGACCTATTTCCTGTCACTCCCTCCTGTCACGCCCACCTCTCTTCTGTCACTCCCTCCTCTCTCCTGTCACTCTCTCCTCTCTCTTGTCACTCTCTCCTCTCTCTTGTCACTCCCTTCGCTCTCCTGCCTCTCCCTCCTCTTTCCTGTCACTCTCTCCTCTCTCTTGTCACTCCCTTCGCTCTCCTGCCTCTCCCTCCTCTTTCCTGTCACTCTCTCCTATCTTTTGTGACTCCGACCTATTTCCTGTCACTCCCTCCTGTCACGCCCACCTCTCTTCTGTCACTCCCTCCTCTCTCCTGTCACTCTCTCCTCTCTCTTGTCACTCTCTCCTCTCTCTTGTCACTCCCTTCGCTCTCCTGCCTCTCCCTCCTCTTTCCTGTCACTCTCTCCTCTCTCTTGTCACTCCCTTCGCTCTCCTGCCTCTCCCTCCTCTCTCCTGTCACTCCACAATCTCTCCTGTCACTCTGCCCTCTCTGCTTTCACTCCCTCCTCTCTCCTGTCACTCCCTCCTCTCTCCTGTCACTCCCTCCTCTCTTCTGTCACTCCCTCCTCTTTCCTGTCACTCCCTTCTCTCTTCTGTCACTCCCTCCTCTCTCCTGTCACTCCCTCCGCTTTCCTGTCACTCCCTCCTCTCTCCTGTCACTCCGCCCTCTCTCCTGTCACTCCCTCCGCTTTCCTGTCACTCTCTCCTCTTTCCTGTCACTCCGCTTTCTCTCCTGTCACTCCACCCTCTCTCCTGTCACTCCCCTTTCTTCCCAGTCATTTCTAATCCTCTCCCGTAACTCTCTTGCCTTCATTCTGCCTCTATCCGAGTCACTCTCACTTATCATAGATCTGTCAAACGCCTGAAACACTAACTATTACATTGTGAAAATTTCAATGGCAAACTAAAGAACATCGTGTCATGAACAATAGTTTAGCTCTGTAATTAGGAAAGTATGTTTAATCTCTCACCTTGCTTTCAGAGTAACCATTAAATCTTACTAAAGCTTGAAAAGCACACGAGCGCAATAAAGAACAGCGAGTCATATTATTTTTGTTAACAAAACTCTGTGGGGCACGGGGCAAAAGTACGTAAACACATTTAAAAGCCTCTTTTCTATTTTTGTTACTATTAAAACTAGTTAAATTCCAACCAAATGCATTCCTTGCCAGCTTGTTTTGTTACAAATTTGCGTTGTTTTTGCGATGGCATTGTATCAACGTATCTGTTTTCGGTGGACAGAGTGGGGCCAGTGCGAGGCGGTGGGGTTGGCTCGCTGTACTCATAAAATGCAGATCATTCAGGAGAACTCCTGCACCCTAAAACTGGGTGCGGCTGCGGCACTCTGCGCTGCTCTTAACTTGCACTTGAAGAACTTTTATCTCAGACGATTATGAGAGCATCATTTCTAGGAAACGAACCAGAATGTAGATAAGAATTCTATACAATATTAATATGGCAATCTAAAGCTGCGTTATGAGTCAATTTGACTGATTTTTTGTTATTTAATTAATCATTAAATAAATTAATATCTGTAGCTCTGAATTACCTGAGTTGCCTGGGAGACTGGGACTTCGGTTTGAGAGTCTGGGATCTCAGTTAGAGAGTCTGGGATCTCAGTTAGAGAATCTAGGATCTCAGTTAGAGAATCTAGGATCTCAGTTAGAGAGTCTGGGATCTCAGTTAGAGAGTCTGGGATCTCAATTAGAGAGTCCGGGATCTCAGTTAGAGAGTCCGGGATCTCAGTTAGAGAGTCTGGGATCTCAATTAGAGAGTCCGGGATCTCAGTTAGAGAATCTAGGATCTCAGTTAGAGAGTCTGGGATCTCAATTAGAGTCTGGGATCTCAGTTAGAGAGTTTGGGATCTCAGTTAGAGAGTTTGGGATCTCAGTTAGAGAGTGTGGGATCTCAGTTAGAGAGTGTGGGATCTCAGTTAGAGAGTGTGGGATCTCAGTTAGAGAGTGTGGGATCTCAGTTAGAGAGTGTGGGATCTCAGTTAGAGAGTGTGGGATCTCAGTTAGAGAGTGTGGGATCTCAGTTAGAGTGTGTGGGATCTCAGTTAGAGAGTGTGGGATCTCAGTTAGAGAGTGTAGGATCTCAGTTAGAGAGTGTGGGATCTCAGTTAGAGAGTTTGGGATCTCAGTTAGAGAGTGTGGGATCTCAGTTAGAGAGTGTAGGATCTCAGTTAGAGAGTGTGGGATCTCAGTTAGAGAGTGTGGGATCTCAATTAGAGAGTCCGGGATCTCAGTTAGAGAATCTAGGATCTCAGTTAGAGAGTGTGGGATCTCAGTTAGAGAGTGTGGGATCTCAGTTAGAGTGTGTGGGATCTCAGTTAGAGAGTGTGGGATCTCAGTTAGAGAGTGTGGGATCTCAGTTAGAGAGTGTGGGATCTCAGTTAGAGAGTGTCGGACAATAAAGTTTAAATTTTGCATTGCAATTCCAAGTTGGAAACTAACCAGCGACGCCCAGCCTCTCTCTCCATCGTAGACCTGCAGATCGGTGACCCTGCCGTTGAACAGCTGGTCGGCCATCAGGCACGGCCCCCGGTCCCACAGTCCGGCCGGATCCCACAGTTCGAGTTTGCCGCTGGAGCTGCCAGTCAGCAGCAGCAGGGTGCCACTGGACTTCAACGCCTGCAAGGCTGTGACCGAAGCGAATACGTAGTGCTCGAATAGTTGACGACCTGGGGTGACAGGCAGAGTAGATGATTCGAATAGTAACTATAAAAAGTACAATTTGTGTTTTTATTATACAAAGTACTTTCTAATTGCGCTTCTTCAAGCTAAAAAATCAAATTTCTTTTTCAACAAAAAGATTGCTTATAATCTGCGCAACAGGCTACTAACCAGAAAGTCGAGTAGTATAACCAGAATATTTAGAAAAAAATTATTTCCCTATTTGAAAGAACTGTTTTTAAAATGTTATTATTAATATTTAAATAGGATAGTTCATAGAATAACTAGATAGGCCACTCAACACATTTGCGTGTAAGCTACTTTCAGTTCAGTAGTAAGTTAAACTGAAGCATTTAATGTATTTTTAAAGATAAGGCTTATTTATTGGTTCTTACCCTCAAGCTTAAACCCTAAAACTCCACATAGAATCTCTACCAATTGCCCCGCCATCCAATTTTTATTGTCTTCCTTGGCTGTTCCAGCTTAAATCTACCATGTACATTGCAGTGGCTAATGTACATTATGGCTGAACCAATTAGCAAAGCTGTTTACGTCTGCAAGCTTGGCTTTTAAACTTATCAAAGTCATCTCAGCTGCCTCTATTCTTATAAAATAGCTTATGTATTCTTCATTGCTATTGAACTGAAAGTAGAAAGCTGTTTTGCTAAGTATATATGCCTGAGTGGCCCACCTAGTTATCCTAGTATCTGTGTGTGTGGGATAGTTAAACAAACAATATTTTTTGATTTGGACTTGAAACAGCTAGTAAGATTTCACAGCCAAATCAGCCTCTCACCCGACTCGCACTCCCAGATTCGAACCGTAGCATCTTCCGAGCCGGTGACGCACAGAATTGTTGAAGCCGCACCGAGCGCCTCGGACAGAGCCGGACAGTCCGAGCAGTCCACTAGACGGGCTACATTGACCGCCTGGGCGTGGCCGGTCAGGCGGCTGCTACCTTGGCAGCTTAGTCCACTTTCGGAAATTTCAATTTCGTACACCTGTACGCTTGTGTCCCGTCCAGCGGTGACAGCCAGGTTTTTGCTACTGTCAGTCGAGAATATGATGTCCGAATGACCGTTGGACAGCTCGGACACTGAATAGCTGGCTAGAGAACGGGGCTTAGGCGCCGACTGCGCTGATTGGCTGGTCGATTTTTGTGGCTTTTGAACCGACGGCGCTGATTGGCTGGTTGATTTCTGCTGCTTTTCCAACGGCGGCGCTGATTGGCTGGCTGATTGCTGTGGCTTTTCTACCGATGGCGCTGATTGGCTGGCTGGTTGCTGTAGTTCCTCTACAGACTCGATTGATTGGGCGGCAGAACCTTGCAGAGACTCGATAGACAGCTGATCTGATTGGCTGCTCAATGATTCTTCAGGCAAATTTGAGCAACCAACAGCGACTCGTTTCGCCGGCGGTTGTTGCGAGTCGCTTATTGCTTCCGAACGCTCTGCTGTCGCGGTGACGGCAGCGGGCAAAGCTGAAGCCTCGCTTAACGGCTGTTCATTGCCGGATTGCGGACTGCTGCTGCTGCTGCTGCTGCTGGGCTGATGGCTGCAAGGCAGCAAAGCGAAATACCTAAGCCCAATACCTAAGAATATCTGGCTGTGGGAGGTGACCCAGAAGCAGAGAATGTAAGAAATAACAGCGGCCTAGCAACTCAGGATCTGGGAGAGTGGCGGTGCCCCAGCATTTTTAGAATCTAGAAAATAGTGCTGACCAAACCCGAGAAGGATCTGAAAGGTACGTACCGTTTCAAGAGTTGCATGTAGTGCAGCAGACTCGCTTGCAGGGCAGTCTTCTTAGAGACCTACAGGATTAAATGTAGAGTAATAGCAAAATTATATAGTTCAATTTGATTTCAGAAACTTCAAGTGGCCAATACTTGCATCTATATTGAGTTACCTTGGACTGCTCCTCTTCATTCAAGGCCCGTGGTGAACAGACCAGTCGTTCGATCTGTCGCAGCTTTTTACTGTACTTTCGAATTTGTAAGTTGATTGCTTCCAGTGATTCTTCCATAGTCCGGTCCGTTTTTGCTGGAATATATTGTTTATTACAGGCAGATTTGCTGAAAGTTTATTAGTCTTAGTTAAAACCACTTCAGCTCCGCCTGAAATACAAAGCACGATGAAAAAAAAACCCACTTGGCTGCAGAGCGGCCATAGACAATTCTAACCCCAGATTCACTCAGCCTATAGACAAAGTCAGTCAAAGACAGATAAAATCTGCGTTCTTGACTCTATGGTGGAGAGCAAAAAATAGACAATCAGGGCCTCTGTTGTGAAGCTAAACTGTCCCTCGGTTTTCTTCACTTAATTTTATACTCTGCTCTTGCATGGCTGAGCGGCGCCGACCACAGAACAGGAATCGTCGATCGTGCTGGCATCGAAGCATGTCGCCATGTCGGCGCCTTGGATTGAACAGTGACTCTGATGTCAGCTCGTCATCGGAAGACCCGGGGAATGGGAAGAAGTGATTGCCAGTGCCGCCACAATTCCTTGGAACTCCAGGCGTGAATCCGAGGTTTGAAAGTCCGGACAACCCGGATGAATATGTGGAACATTTTTTGAGCCAGTTTATTACGGAATGAAATAATCTCACGTGAAGAGGAACTGCCATCTCAACTGGCTAATAAGGAAGGCCTGTACTAAAAATGAAGTGGCAAGTTAATTGGTGCCGTTCTGTTCTTAGGTAAAAGCGGAGCTCCGGCTTTACTGGTCAACTGACTTTCACCTGCCACAGAGCTTATCAATAAATCGTTTCCAAGAGATCCTGCTGTTCTCTGCGGTGCTATGATTTCAGCGAGTTTGACGAGAATGACTGCCTCGGCTGCAGAATTCGAGCTTTGCTTGGGCTTGTCCAAGCCATCTGTGTGAATATGTATGCTCTGGAGTGAAAGGCCAGTGTTGATGAGACCTTGGTTCTGTACAAAGGGTCGAGTGCTACTGAAGCAGTAGCATTCTCAGCAAGAAGGTCGAGTATGGACTAAAGCTTTTATTACCTGAGGCATTTACTAGCTACCTTGTGCACAGTCTAGTACATAGCACTACCTTGCAGCACACTCATTTTGGTGACAGCATTAATTGCAAAAGTTTTTCAATGAGTGAGAGGACAGTGGTTGAGCTGTGCTGCAACCTCTTAAACTAAGGATACCAGATCTTTTGTGAAAAATTGGTTCACTTTTCTGTGGTTGACAGGGTACTTGTAGCTTGTGTCTGTGGCCATAACTTTGGGAGTTTTTCAGGGTCAGAGATGACCAATATATATATTATAGTGAATTCTAGAGTGACATATTTAGATAATATAGAATCTGAAAGTAAATCTGTAGCTAATAGCCATATATGGATGTATAATACCATTGAATTACATAGAGAGCCTAATTATAATGGATAATATCTAAACAATCTTTAAGTAATAGTTATGATGAATAGCAGCAATAACTTATTTTTTATTTTTTATTATAAGTGATATGGGTAGTCAAGTAGTCAAAAGGTAGGAGCAAGATAATAATTGCTTCAAAATTTATGATCAATTAAATTTAACAAATTATAACAAGTTATAACACTAGCTATTTATTATTTAATATTTTGATATATTACTAGCAATTGGCATATTTGATAACTTTAATCTAGAACTTTTATACAAGCTTTGAATAAAATTAGCAAGACAAAATATTAACTTTAGCAACTTTTAAGTTATATTCTATCTTCTGTTTCTAGCTATGCCTAAAAAACTTTAAAAAAAGACAAAAAATAATTTCATTTTAATTTTAATACTTTAGTTTTAGTTTTATTGTCATTGCCAATTTTGTATTTTTGTTATTATTGCATTTATATAGATTATTTATATTATTTAAATAGAGCAAATATATGAACATATATCTATATAAACTATTATAAAGGCATTTAGTATATAGACACTGCAATTAGAATGATTAGAATGACAAGATATACTTTTTGGAATATAATTCTATTTTTTAACTTTAGCATAAGATAAAGAAAAGGCATATTAAAGTTGATAGTTCCTGTTTTAAATATTGAATTATTTACAAAGGTTTACATTATATAACTATAAGTTATCTTACACAAAATAACTAAAAAAGGGATAAAAATTACTGTTCTTTTTCAATATTAGGTTAGGCCTATTTTAAATTTATTTAGGCTATTATTTTTTTATTATAAGGCCTTTGTGGGTGTCTTTCGGATATAGAAATACATAGTCATTCATGGCCATGGGCATGACATCATTCACAAACGAACTGATAAAGTACCACCACCAGTTGTCAGTTTCGTGTTTGTGAAAAAAACTCTCAATGTAATCTGAAATCTTGGGCATGTGAAATCGCAAGCTTATTTATGAAGCTTCAAGCTAAATCTTAAGCTTATAAAGATTTTAGCTAATAGCTCGTGAAATGCTTCCTCGGCCTCAGCAGCACAAAAAGCCACAAACTAAGCCAGCTAGATCCAGCGCCTGCCACGACTACAACCAGAGTTTCTAAGAAAACAACATATGCAAATTCTTACTTCTTGTTTGGTATAACAAAGTTTTTAATTTAATGACTGAGTTATGCCTAAAATTAAGAAAACAGACCATTTTTAACGAGAAAAAAACGATTTCAATAATTATTAAGAAATAAAGACTAACAATAGTTTCGTTACTTAATGATGGTCTATGGGGCAAAATATCGAACTTTTGCTTCATAAATAATATTATGGATAAAGTAACTTCCTTGTAAAATAAGTTAAGTAAACATGCATATCTAATCTCGTCAACTACGAAAATGAGGACCCTTCAGCAGGCATATATCGCCATCGCTTGCTGGTTGCTTTCGTGGGCTTTTCTAGCGACCTTAGCTCAAGGTTGCAAAACTAGTAAGTACAAGTACTGAATAGTATGTCTACTTTAATATTTAAAATTCAAATGTGTTACTTTCGCACTAGTTCATTCTGCTCTTTGTCAAGGCGGAGCCGACCTGCCAGGCTGTTACACAATCGAATCAACAAACCAATACGCCAATGGCGCAAAAATATTCCCCGTGACTAACCTAACGTCGGAAAATTGCCGGAAGTTATGCTTAAAAAGCAGCATCATTTCTAGACAGGTGCTACTAAAGCAGAAGCTCTGCTTTTGCGGCTACAAGGTGAAGAGTGCCGGCTACACCAACGAAGAGCGCTGCCATCTGCATTGCGAAGGCGACAAGAGGGAGCGCTGCGGTTCTGCATCGTTTGTGTCCGCTTATCCGTATGACTAGTGCATCTGTACTTTTATAGTGTTTAAGTGCACTCTCAATATGCGATACGCTTTAGTAGTAGGACTCCAGTAGTGCACCAGTGCGCACTGCATGTATATAAAGTACGTGCATAACTATTTATTTTACTTTTCATGGGTAATATCCAGTCATGCATAGAGATTTTAGATAAAAGTAAATACGACTAGTATGTTATTAACCGCTACCTCGATAAGAAGATCAAATATACTTTTAAAAAGCTACATGATAAAACAGAAATGAAAATAAATAAAGCTCAAACGATTATATGTTCTTTTGCGGCAAATCCATACCCAAAATACAAAGCGGAGGGTCTTATAGAGTGTGACAACACAAGGAATTAGCAACAAGTTGTTCTTCTATTTGCAATTGAAAGGCAATAAACAACAATTAAACTATAATTATAACAGCTTTAGTTGCTACAAAAATTGACATCATTGCAGCATCCCTAGGTAACGGCTCAGGTGAAAAACATGAATTGCTCAGTGCTTTACTTATCAATTTAGCCTTAAGTTAGGTGAAATGATTGGCTAGACAAAAGGAGTATGAACGGAACATAGGGAGGATTGGTGGATAAAGAACAAGTAGAGGCGAGAAAGGAGAGATAGTGGAGTGGAGAAGGGGGAGACAGCAGAGTGGAGAGGGAAGGCAGAGTAGAGGGGAGGCAGAGGAGAGGGGAGGCAGGGTAGAGGGGAGGCAAAGTGGAGAGGGGAGGCAGGGTAGAGGGGAGGCAGGGTAGAGAAGGGAGAGATAAGAGACAAGAGAAAACAGATGAGAACAGAACACAGTGAGTAAGACAGCAAAAATGCACAGGGCCTATATGTGTCTGTGAACCGAGCAGCACAAAGAGCAATGTGCACCGCACATTCAACCGCTGCCGCCGTCGCCGCCCAGCTGACTGTGTCGATTGTCCAACAGGGTAATCAGCTGTTCGGCCGGCCGGCTAAGCAGTCCGGCCAACGATTCAGCCGGCGCGTTTAGGGCGCCGATGAGGCGCGCCCGAGCCGTATCCAAGTCGACCAGCTGGGCGTAGCTGCGCACCTGAGGAGTTTGAGGATATTCTTCCCATTGCTGATAATCCATATTCTCCCCATTGCTGATAATCCATATTCTCCCCATTGCTGATAATCCATATTCTCCCCATTGCTGATAATCCATATTCTTCCCATTGCTGATAATCCATATTCTCCCCATTGCTGATAATCCATATTCTCCCCATTGCTGATAATCCATTTTCTCCCCATTGCTGATAATCCATATTCTCCCCATTGCTGATAATCCATATTCTCCCCATTGCTGATAATCCATATTCTCCCCATTGCTGATAATCCATATTCTCCCCATTGCTGATAATCCATATTCTCCCCATTGCTGATAATCCATATTCTCCCCATTGCTGATAATCCATATTCTCCCCATTGCTGATAATCCATATTCTCCCCATTGCTGATAATCCATATTCTCCCCATTGCTGATAATCCATATTCTCCCCATTGCTGATAATCCATATTCTCCCCATTGCTGATAATCCATATTCTCCCCATTGCTGATAATCCATATTCTCCCCATTGCTGATAATCCATATTCTCCCCATTGCTGATAATCCATATTCTCCCCATTGCTGATAATCCATATTCTCCCCATTGCTGATAATCCATATTCTCCCCATTGCTGATAATCCATATTCTCCCCATTGCTGATAATCCATATTCTCCCCATTGCTGATAATCCATATTCTCCCCATTGCTGATAATCCATATTCTCCCCATTGCTGATAATCCATATTCTCCCCATTGCTGATAATCCATATTCTCCCCTTTGCTGATAATCCATATTCTCCCCATTGCTGATAATCCATATTCTCCCCATTGCTGATAATCCATATTCTCCCCATTGCTGATAATCCATATTCTCCCCATTGCTGATAATCCATATTCTCCCCATTGCTGATAATCCATATTCTCCCCATTGCTGATAATCCATATTCTCCCCATTGCTGATAATCCATATTCTCCCCATTGCTGATAATCCATATTCTCCCCATTGCTGATAATCCATATTCTCCCCATTGCTGATAATCCATATTCTCCCCATTGCTGATAATCCATATTCTCCCCATTGCTGATAATCCATATTCTCCCCATTGCTGATAATCCATATTCTCCCCATTGCTGATAATCCATATTCTCCCCATTGCTGATAATCCATATTCTCCCCATTGCTGATAATCCATATTCTCCCCATTGCTGATAATCCATATTCTCCCCATTGCTGATAATCCATATTCTCCCCATTGCTGATAATCCATATTCTCCCCATTGCTGATAATCCATATTCTCCCCATTGCTGATAATCCATATTCTCCCCATTGCTGATAATCCATATTCTCCCCATTGCTGATAATCCATATTCTCCCCATTGCTGATAATCCATATTCTCCCCATTGCTGATAATCCATATTCTCCCCATTGCTGATAATCCATATTCTCCACATTGCTGATAATCCATGTTCTCCCTATTCTCGCTAATCCCGCTATACATTGATTCCTGAACTCCTGGATATTAACAAATAATACTTGTACTTAAAAAACAGCAGAAGGCAGTATAGAAATTGCTTCAACCGACCTGCTCGGCAGTGAGCATCCTGTTCTCAGTCACTCCGCCAAGCAGTAACAGGTATGGCGAGGCGTCCACAATGGCCAGCGCAGATTTGCAGGCGGCCGGTTCGGCCGGTCCAAACGCGAGCTCGGTTCTCAGGCCGTCGGCAAAGAACAGCTCGGCCAGCGGCTGCCATTTGGTGCCGGCGGCGGCTCGCCTGACAACCGGATTGGTGTAGCGGTAGTGCCGCGGCATGGAGTAGCCGATGCCGTGCAGGGCGTTGCGATACGAAAAGCTCAGCAGCTGCGGGTGGGGAGTAGGGAGGCCGATGAGCCTGCTGTTGCTGAGGGGATGCTTACAGTAAGATCTCTGTGAGCATGGGATAAAAATGGGATCTATCTCTGTGAGCATGGGATAAAAATGGGATCTATCTCTGTGAGCATGGGATAAAAATGGGATCTATCTCTCTGAGCATGGGATAAAAATGGGATCTATCTCTGTGAGCATGGGATAAAAATGGGATCTATCTCTGTGAGCATGGGATAAAAATGGGATCTATCTCTGTGAGCATGGGATAAAAAAGGGATCTATCTCTCTGAGCATGGGATAAAATGGTATCTATCTCTCTGAGCATGGGATAAAATGGTATCTATCTCTCTGAGCATGGGATAAAATGGTATATATCTTTCTGAGCATGGGATAAAAATGGGATCTATCTCTATAAGCATGGGATGAAAATGGGATCTATCTCTGTGAGCATGGGATAAAAATAGGACCTATCTCTGTAAGCATGAGATAAAAATGGGATCTATCTCTGGGAGCATGGGATGAAAATAGGATCTATTTCTGTAAGCATGGGATAAAAAAAAGGATCTATCTCTGGGAGCATGGGATGAAAATAGGATCTATCTCTGTGAGCATGGGATAAAAAAAGGATCTATCTCTGGGAGCATGGGATGAAAATGGGATCTATCTCTGAGCATGGGATAAAAAAAGGATCTATCTCTGGGAGCATGGGATGAAAATGGGATCTATCTCTGAGCATGGGATAAAATGGTATCTATCTATGGAAGCATGAGATAAAAAATTGATTCTATCTCTGAGCAACTGTGGACGACTCAGACTGCAGCTCACCATTCTGTTTGGCAGCATTTCCAACAGCAGCAGCATGTTGCCGTCGGCAGCGTCCAGAACAGTCCGTCGATATTCGTCAACAAGGAAGGCCAGGTAGCCGCTGCTCTCCAGCTGCTGACGACGATACTCGGCCAGGCGGAGGCGCCGCTCGGTGTCGGAGACCGGTTTGGGCGGCACCACCGGCTCCGTGACAGCGCGGATCAGCCGGGCGCGCAGGGTGCCCGGGTCCTGCTGGTGCCGCAGGCGCCGAGGCTGGCGCGGAAGTGGCGCCGTTTGCGCAGCTAGCGCCAAGCGCTGCTGGCCAAATCGAAGGCAGCGACTTAAGGGCAACTGGAGACAGAACGGATGAAGATTGTTTAATAACCGCAGGATTAGCAGCTGAATCGCACCAAGAACTGGCCCTGAACCACATTGAGAATCGGCCCCTGAAACCCCAGTGAGAACCGGCCCTCAACCACGGTGAGAACCGGCAATGAACCACACTGAGAATCAGCCCTGAACCACACTGAGAACCGGCCCTGAACCACACTGAGAATCGGCCCTGAACCACACTGAGAACCGGCCCTGAACCACACTGAGAATCAGCCCTGAACCACACTGAGAACCGGCCCTGAACCACACTGAGAATCGGCCCTGAACCACACTGAGAACCGGCCCTGAACCACACTGAGAATCAGCCCTGAACGACACTGAGAACCGGCCCTGAACCACACTGAGAATCGGCCCTGAACCACACTGAGAATCGGCCCTGATACACACTGAGAACCGGCCCTGAACCACACTGATAATCAGCCCTGAACCACACTGAGAACCGGCCCTGAACCACACTGAGAATCGGCCCTGAACCACACTGAGAATCAGCCCTGAACCACACTGATAATCGGCCCTGAACCACTCTGAGAACCGGCCCTGATACACACTGAGAACCGGCCCTGAACCACACTTAGAATCGGCCCTGATACACACTGAGAACTGGCCCTGAACCACTCTGAGAACCGGCCCTGATACACACTGAGAACCGGCCCTGATTAGGTCTTATAACCATATTAAAGATTGCAACAAACCACCCGTAAATGTTAAAATTCAGTGCTAAAATTAGCACAAAAAAGCATTAACAAAAGCACATTTGGCAGTAAAACGAAAAGAAACATGAATAATATATAATATTTTAGTTCAAATTTGACATATTATGTACCTAACAGCATACACAGACGAGTGACAGTTAACCAGGGTATAACTTGATGAGACAAAGACAAGAAGTCTATTTACATACACAATAAACAACAGGCAATATAATAGGGATAAATGAAAACTGATATTAATGACAAGGGGAGATTGGGGTTGAGTGGTTTGCCTGACAAAATGCAAAATGCCAGGATCACTGCAGTATCAAGAAATCATTTAACAGTTGAACAATGTGAGCATAATTTATGCGAAACCTCACAAGAGAATTAACTGGACCGCCCAGTCAAAGTTACAATAGAGCAGATAAACTAATTACTAGGCCAGCAAGACATCAGAGAGCAGGCCGACAGTCAATGTACTGAATTCAATTGCACTATTATTTCGCTACCCCAAAATCTCTGGGTTATTGCCTTTTTTAATGATGGCTTCGCTACGATTTCAAAATAATAAAGTTGGGGGCGTTGTTAAGTTTGGGGTCGTGAAGTTTGGGGGCTGTGAAGTTTGGGGGCTGTAAAGTTTGGGGTCGTGACGTTTGGGGGGCTGTGAAGTTTGGGCGTTGTTAAGTTTGGGGTCGTGAAGTTTGTGGGGCTGTGAAGTTTGGGGGCTGTGAAGTTTGGGGTTGTAAAGTTAGGGGTTGTAAAGTTAGGGGGTTGTAAAGTTAGGGGGTTGTGAAGTTTGGGGGTTGTGAAGTTTGGGGGTTGTGAAGTTTGGGGGTTGTGAAGTTTGGGGGTTGTGAATTTTAGGGTCGTGAAGTTTGGGGTCGTGAATTTTGGGGTCGTGAAGTTTGGGGGTTGTGGAGTTTGGGGTCGTGAATTTTGGGGTCGTGAAGTTTGGGGGTTGTGGAGTTTGGGGTCGTGAAGTTTGGGGCTGTGAAGTTAGTGGGTTGTGAATTTTGGGGTCGTGAAGTTTGGTGGTTGTGAATTTTGGTGGTTGTTGAGTTTCAGAGCTTTAAAGATAAGAGATTTCTGAATTTTACGTGACAGGCGCACGTAGCAAAATAATCGTAGCAATTGCTAAGCCCGGGTCTCAAAACCATCTCATTAATAGAGCAAAATATTACCACCCAAACTGAAGCAGGAGTAGAAAATCAAAACAAATAAGCCGGCTTAATAGTAATTCCGCCGAGGATTATTTAGCGGATTAGGCCTGAACCGATAAGCCAGCATCATTCGCTTCCTATAGGCCTCGTATTCGTCGTCATCTTTAGTGAGCTCGGCAATCGCGCTGCTGGACATGAGGCCGAGGCCGGCGCCTGTCTGGTTGACGCCCTGCTGGCCCACCGGCGCCGTGATGCCCTGACCCGCCTGGCCCAGGCCTTCGCCCTCCTTCCAGCCCATCTTCTCCAGCATTTTGAAGCCCACGTTCTCGCAGGTCAGCTTGAACTCCGCGTAGTCTGCCGAAGACATCTCGCCGCCGTCCTCCTGGGTTCGGTTGGCATCGAGTAAGGGGCATTTAAGGGCCGGTTCTCAGTGTGGTTCAGGGCCAGTTCTCAGTGTGGTTCGGGGGCGATTCTTAGTGTGGTTCAGGGCCGATTCTCAGTGTGGTTCAGGGCCGATTCTCAGTGTGGTTCTGGGCCGATTCTTAGTGTGGTTCAGGGCCGGTTCTCAGTGTGGTTCAGGGCCGATTCTCAGTGTGGTTCGGGGCGATTCTCAGTGTGGTTCAATTTCGGTTCTTAGTGTGGTTCAGGGCCGATTCTGTGTCGTCAGGGCCGATTCTCAGTGTGGTTCAGGGCCGATTCTCAATGTGCATCAGGGCCGGTTCTCAGTGTGGTTCAGGGCCGATTCTCAGTGTGGTTCAGGGCCGATTCTCAGTGTGCATCAGGGCCGGTTCTCAGTGTGGTTCAGGGCCGGTTCTCAGTGTGGTTCAGGGCCGATTCTCAGTGTGTATCAGGGCCGATTCTCAGTCTGGTTCAGGGCCGGTTCTCAGTGTGGTTCAGGGCCGGTTCTCAGTGTGGTTTAGGGGCCGGTTCTCAGTGTGGTTCAGGGCCGATTCTCAGTGTGGTTCAGGGCCGATTCTCAGTCTGGGTTAGGGGTCGGTTCTCAGAGTGGTTTAGGGGTCGGTTCTCAGAGTGGTTTAGGGGCCGGTTCTCAGTGTGTATCAGGGCCGATTCTCAGTGTGGTTCAGGGCTGATTCTCAGTGTGGTTCAGGGCCGGTTCTCAGTGCGGGTGATAAAGTTAGACAAAGGACGATTTTGGAGCAATTTGGGTGCCATTACTGGTTAGTTCCGATTTGAGATGAGTGCATGGTTTAGGCAATGTAGGGTAGGTGTAAAGTATGAGCCAAGAAATCAGTAAGCGGAACCCAGGTTATCACCTTCAGCTGACGGTACTGCTCCATAAACTTGGTCAGCTCCTGCGGGTCCATAAAATCGCCGAGATGATGCCGGCCCTTGCCCATCTCGGTAAGCTTGAAGGCCCAATTCTTAGTGGCCTCCATCTCCTGCTGGCGCAGCTTGTGCTCCCAAGTTGGCGCCCCGGCTGAGGCCTCCTCCTCGTCCGAGTCGTATTCGTATTTGCCCCTGGCGGCGATCACTTCCTTCTCTTTGATCTTCAGCTTCTTCTGGGCCAGTATGAATTCCTGCAGTATTAGGCGTATAATATACAGCATTAAATTTGCTCTTACTAATAACAAAATTTAATAGGCGCTAGCGAACCTGAATAGCATTGAGCTCCTGTTGATAGGCGATCTGTTTAGCCTGATCCTCAGTCAGATGGAAGCCGCCGGTGAACTTCTTAGCAGCCCGGATGTTCTTAGAAGAGTACGGATCGAACAGGTCGGCCGCGCCAGCACCTCCGGCAGCACCGGTCCCCGCCGAGGAGGACGGTTGATCGGACCGGGGTCGCTTTGCGTCTGAAATTATGCGCGCATTACTTGCGTTTCAGACTACTAGTAGTTAGCAATGTGCGATAATCATTTTCTTATCATAGAATTTTAACTAGCCTACTAGTAGTAGCAATGCGCGATAATCATTTTCTTATCATAGAATTTTAACTAGCCTACTAGTAGTAGCAATGTGAGATAATCATTTTCTTATCATAGAATTTTAACTAGCCTACTAGTAGTAGCAATGCGCGATAATCATTTTCTTATCATAGAATTTTAACTAGCCTACTAGTAGTAGCAATGCGCGATAATCATTTTCTTATCATAGAATTTTAACTAGCCTACTAGTAGTAGCAATGCGCGATAATCATTTTCTTATCATAGAATTTTAACTAGCCTACTAGTAGTAGCAATGCGCGATGATCATTTTCTTATCATAGAATTTTAACTAGCCTACTAGTAGTAGCAATGTGCGACAATCATTTCCTAGCATTTTAGTCATTCAGTTTCAAATTATTTAGTAACTATGAGGGATCCCTGGACCCCTTGTACACCAGCACTAACCGCGACTAAGTCGACTTACTCAATTTGCAATTAGTTTTATTGATGTTAATAAATTTAATTGTATTTTTAATTCTCATTATATACTCGTATTTGCACTTACCAGCCGCCTCAGCCTCCTGACTCTGTTCCAAGCGGATTTCGCCCAGCCGATAATAGAAATAGCGACACTCTTGACTGCTCTGGTCGCGCAAGAATCTGCGTTTGCATAAGGAATTTTTTTATAAAAGACTATAATTTAATTTGTACATAGAAAACCGGTAAGCACTACTTACGAGTAGCAATCTTCGGATTTAAAGCAGCGCAGCGCGGTGACTTCTTCGTCGGGGGCCAGCGGCGCGATCTGCGAGGCCAGATTCTCGATGTTCATGATGGCGATCGGGTCCTCGGGCGGAGGGATCGAATCGTGAATCTCCTCCAGCTTCGGCTTAGCGCTGGATTTAACACTGCAGATTGGGGGCGCCAATGTGATGGCTTTGTGCGATAGGTGCTGCTCATACTCCGGATTCTTAACCACTGATATGGGGGATGATAAACAGCTGACGCTGGGGAAATCAATAGGGGAAATTGGGGATAATCAATAGGGAATATTGGGGATTATCAACAAGGAGTATTGGGGATAATAAAAAGGGGAGATTGGGGATAATCAATAGGGGATATTGGGGATTATCAATATGGGATATTTATATCATAGGGATGGTTAGCAATTGATGATTCGAGAGATATCAACTCACACAGTAGCCAGGTCGCCCATAGCACCAGCTGATCGTTTCACAGCTTCACCCGGTTGCTTAGCAACCAAACCAACTGGCGGTTTGACGTCCTGCTGCGAGCCTGACGACTGCTGACCCTGTTGTTGCTGCTGCTGCTTCATCTTCTTGAACATTTCCATGAAAGACCCATCATTGTTGAAGGGAAGTTTAATTGGTCTATAAAATAGTATAACATATTGTAACAAATAGTATTGAAATTATAGCAATGTATTTAAAACAAATATAAAAAAGAACTTACGCCTGGCTTGAATTGGGTGTTTTTTGGTTTGAGTTGCTCATGGCTCAAACAGTAAAATGTTGTGACACTTTAAATCAATTAGCTGGAAATTAAAAGCTCTATGCAATAACTTATTTAAACAATACCTTTTGGAACAGCATTAATTTAATAGCAACCTTGAGTAAAACAAAAATTATGCTACCTACACTTGTATATATAGTAATTCTCAATCTAGTAAGTGTAATATTGAAATATATATTTATATATTTATATAATTAAGCAGTAGGCTTTTTATTTGCCATATAAAGATGCCATGGAATCCTGACTTTTGTCAAAATGTCATGAAGACCCCTTAAAAATATTGTATAATGTATCTCTACAGGAAGTACGAGATCTGCTAGCAGGAAGTTTGCTAGCCAAAATCTGCTAGCCGAAATCTGCTAGTCGAGGTTTGCTAGCCGAAATCCGCTAGCCGAAATCTGATAGCCGAAGTTTGCTAGCCGAAATCCGCTAGCCGAAATCTGCTAGCCGAAGTTTGCTAGCTGAAATCCGCTAGCCGAAATCTGCTAGCCAGAATTTTGCTGGCCAAAGTTTGCTAGCAGGAATTTTGCTAGCGAGGATTTTGCTAGCTGAACTTGCTGCCTTGCTCTCTTAGCTGTTGCGTGTTATTTGTTGTGTTTTGATTCCAATTGAGCTGCTTTGATTTTTACGAGTAAATATATAACTTATACTGCCACTGCAAGCTTTTTAGACTGAAAGTTGTGCATAGATATGTTTATGTAGATATGTAGATATGTGCGTAGAACAGAGAGAAGAGGAAACTGTCGAGAGAGGGGAGAGTGAAGAATGAGAAGGGGGGAGAGGAGAGTAGAGAGCAGAGAGAAATGAGAAGACTTAAAGAGGAGAAAGGAGAGATGAGAGAGTAGACGAAAGAGATAAAATAATAGAGGAGAAGAAAGAGGCAAGAGAAGAGGAGAAAGAGAAGAGAGGAGAGGTGAGAGGAGAGGAGAGAAGAAGAGAGATGAGATAAGAGAGATGAAAGAGAAGAGAGATGAGGGAAAAGACGAGAGAAGAGGGGAGAGGAGAGAGGAAAAAAGAGAAGAAAGAAGAGGAGAGGAAAGAGAGAAGAGATGAGGGATGAGAGAGAAGAGAGGAAACAGAAGAGAAGATAGAAGTTTCAAAGGATCCAAGGGACGTAGGGAGAGGCAGAGGCCAGAGTTTGCCAATATGTTTTAGAGTCAGACAGACATTGCCTGACATTCTGCACAGCACCCCAGCAAACAATATCAAATGTTTGAAATCCTAATTTTACGCAAATGAACTCCATTTTGTTTACCTCTATCCTACTAACTATTAACAAATAATTTTGAGTATGGCATCAGATTTCAGAATTGGATTGGATTGGAATTGGAATTCCCTGGGTTCAAAATTTGCGGGTTTCAACAGCTTATAATGGGGATGATGGGGATATATAATGTATAATTGAGTATTATAATTATTTGCTAAATTTATTTTTTAAGCCACAAATCAATATCTCTATTTCAATATTCCAAACCATTCCACAAAGTAAACATAGCACATTCTTGTCTTTCTTTAATATACACATTATGTTAAGTGATTTAATTGAAAGTTCTTAGTTTTTGCCTGTTTAAAATAGATATCCTAGTCAAATTGTCAACTGAGGAGCCATTGCTCTAAGGTCACTTTATTAACTAGCTAATCAGTAGAACTCTAAATATGGTCACTTTGTCAATTGCTAATTGTGACACTTTAAAATAGTAATCACTTTGTCAACTATGCATTAGGTATATCTATGTGGTGCTGCATTTTGTATATTTGTTCATGGCTATATCTATCCTAAGAATTTGTTGTATATCAAGCTTAGCAAAACACAATTGTATTTTAACTTAGGAAATAAGATGTAAGCATAGCAGGTCTTAAGGAAAGAAAAGGAAAGCTGGGGCCTTTAGCTGCTTTGGTAGGGAATTGAGGTCATAGATATAACTATAAAGAATCAAGGCTAACATTGAAGGAATAAGTAATGGTGGGGGAGCAATTCATAACAAGTAACGGTGAGGTTGATTCTTCAAGGCACAACAGAATTGTTCTGTTAAACTTTTCCATATGAATGAAGGTGATTAAAGCAGGTTAATTAATTTTGAAATGCAATATATAGATAATAGCATTAATATATTGCTTCCAAAATGTATAGTGATACAGATTTTAATTTTCTAAATTATTCAAATTCAAATACAAAGTCAAACATTGAATTACAAGGTAAAAGGTTAGTTTAGAAGAAATGATGAATAAGGATAAACAATTAACTAATTAATCACTAAATATAAACATTTTAATTAAAATCATTAATAAAAACTTTTATACAAAGCTCAATTCTTTATACATATTTACACCAAAATAACTATAATTAAAAACAAGGTCATTTATATCATCAATTGCAAATACTGCTAAGGGCCTACTCCTACCCACAGATACTATAAACACTAGATAGGCCACTGCGGCTAATTTTCACAACATGACAGTTTACTCTACTTTCTGCTTAGTAGTAGTAAAAACATTTTAGCATTATTTATATTTTTTAAAAATAAAAAATAATGAATGCAATGCAGCAATTGTAATGATTTTATTTGCAAAAAGAAACTTATAATTATACTTTCTACAATTCAAAGCAACATTGTGAATGCTTTAGATTGCATTGAAGGCTATATTATTGCAGTCAACTATTGTACTAATATATTTAGCAAATACGAGCTATATCATATACTCCATATTCATGTAGCAAAATAGAAAGATTTCTCATCTTAATCAGTTCATCTGTTTGTGAAACTTTTGCAGCGTGCTTTCGAAGCACAGGGTTGCCAGTCGCCTTTGTTCAGAGGCCCTATAGGAAAAAGTTGTAAAACCGCGGACGGTGTCCGGCGCACTTTTGAAATTTTTCTAAAGCGCAGCACGCGCATAGGCGCAGCGCCTGCGCACGCTGCCCTTTCTTACTGGCTGCTGCTCTAGCAAATACACACACATGGAAATGGGTATAATACCTCTGTTGAAGGGGCTTATACACTTGTAATTTATTAAGCTTAGAGATGTTCCGAAAATTCAATTTCAATTTTCCAAAATTTGAAATTTTTTAGAGCGAATTTCAATTTCGAAATAAAATTTAGAAGTGAAAATTTTGGTAGTGTCTAAAAAGTCGCTAAAAATAAACTACTTTCTACTACATATACATGTATTACTTTTTGCTTAAGCAGTAAATTGAAAGTAAAAAAGTGAGTGTTGATCATACTAAACTTTGTTTTTCTGAATTATGATTTCGGGAAATTTCAATTTTGATTTTGGAAAGTTAGCGAATTTTGATTTCGACAAAACTGCAGATCTTTCGGAACATCTCTAATAATCCTAAAGCGCGGTAAAATAGTTTGACTCTTTTCTAAAGCGCGCGTCCGCGGGTTTTTAACATTTATTCCAATAGGGTTCAGAGGCAGCATTCAGCACGGCCCAACAGATGAAAAAAACTGGCAAATGCGCCTCTTCAAGGTCCAGGGATGTATCCGATGGAGAGCCAATCCTCAGTGGTTTCATAACAGGCAGCCAATAAGCAGCAGGACTTTTGTGGTGCAGCTGCAATGAGCTGCTGATGAGATGACATCCTTTGACCAGAGCACCCCTGACTGCAAGCGCCCAGTCGACCACTGGAAGCTGCGCTAGCTACGCCTCCACAGTCCATAGATGCATGACTGCGCTGCACTTGCCTTGACCATCGAGAGTTGCTGCTGCAGCCACTTGATTTGCCTGTTGCTTTTGAGATTGCCACTGCAGCCACTTGATTCGCCTGTCACTTTCGGGATTGTTGCTGCAGCTGCTTGATTGTTGCCTCTAGCGCTTGGAACCTGCGAATCGGCTGCAGAGGTGAGAGCTTTCAGCCGCAAAAGCTGTTCTCGACGCAGAATCTGGTAACTGAAGGTTGCTCTGCCACAGCACTGGCAGCAGGCAAGTCACAGGCTCAGCTGCAAATAGATTGCTAATTGGTCCTAGCACTGGAGGGTACATATTGTCTGCCTCTTTATTGTTTATCAGTCCTCTGCATAGAGGGTAGCTGGTCTATTTGAATGAGCCGAGGCAGCATCAACTCTTGGTGTGGGATTGCATCCTAGTGAAAACAGATGTTTTGCACATCTGTGGCACTTTGTAAGGCAGCAGTAGGCCTCGTCCATAAAGTGCAAGCTGAAAACATGTAGGCCCTGTGATTTAATTGTTTATAAAGGTCAATATCCACACTCTTGCAGTAGCTGCTGCTAGTGCTTTGCCAGTGTCATCTTTTGGTAATTTATGCATTCGCAACAGATTTTCTTTCTCGGATGGTAATAGCACTAGTACAGAGCTAGTGCAAGTGGGAGCACAGCAGTGGTTCAAATCAAAACATTTCTACAAGTATGAGATTAGATAAAAAAGCTAGTACGAGCTATGCACTCAAACTTTCTTTAACTCTGACTCTTGTCCTGTTTATCTATATAAGATTGTATTTAAGCACAATTTGCCACCCTCAAATTTTCTAACCTACAACCTTTCAACCCCCACCCTTAACCCAGGCTAGCTATATGCAGTCCTTTATTTTCTATCCTACCACCAGTGGGCCTAAATTACCAATCTACTCATCTTAACCCTATTCCAGACTACCCCCTTCCTCTACTTTGAAAGATAGCAGCATTGTATACTATTTGTCGCATTTTAATGTACACCATTACTGCACAAAACAAGTTAGTTGTTTATAGCATTAGCAAAATGATGTCTCAAAAACAGTCACTTGATTTGTCTAATTTAGCAAATAATACTATTGCTTTCTTTCATTGCTACAAAATAGAAAGTAGAATAAAAACTTGCCCAGAAAATTAGCCTGAGTGGCCTATCTAGTATTTATAGTATCTGTGCTCTTACCTAATAGTCACTTAGTAAATTATTTAATAAAATGCCAATTGATAATGACAAAGTGACTAGGCCAAGCTTAATACCTATTTAAAATTAAAACAAGCATTTATTCAATACTTTTAAATAAAATTTTGCTATTAAGGCCTAGATAGAATAAATACCTAAAATAAATTCATTGACTTTTAGGCCCCTAATTAGGCCCCTATTGCTATTAATAAATGAAAATATAACTTAGTAAAATGATAGGCCTAGGCCTAGTTTGGCTAGGGCCTAGAATCTAGAAATTTTAATTTTTTTATAAAATACTATTTAACTATAATTATAAATAATATCTATTAAAATTATATTAGCTTATAGCTATATGCCTATATAACTTGTTTTGACTAATAATTCAACTTTCAAAGCAACTTACAACCTTTTATATAATCCTTTAGGCTTTATATAGCTTTGCTTTCTTTTACAATTTGATAAAAGAATGATAGGGCCTAAATTTTAGCATTTTGCTTTTTTATTTTGCATTCCTAATCCTAGTGTTACTGTACTTTTTCTTTATTTTCCCTTTGATCTATTGTAGGCCTTAGGCTTAGTAGGCCCTATACTTTTTTAATTTTGGTTTTCAATTTTGTTACATACATTTAGCCAGACTAGCACTAGCTAGGCCTAGGTCAACTAGTAATTCTATATGTATGTCTATTATACTTAGTAGTCTTAGAATGTTATAATTTCAAATTCTAAGAATTTAATAGGCATTAATGTTCTTTTTATTTACAACACAGTAGATGTATGTATTGTAGATCTAGTAGGGGCAGGGGGCCGAGCCGCCAAGGTGTAGGACCAAGACCGCCACACTTGGGGGAGCCGGGGAGGAATTTGGCTCGCCATGTTATTGGATGGTGCTGGGGAGGGTGAGATAGGTAGAGTCAACAGGACAAGGCCGCGAGAGAGGAACCGGCCTTCAGAGCGACCGTGGGTGATCCCTCCTCGTTTTTTCATTCAATTTGAATTGTAAAGGAACTATCAATCCTAAATAAACAGCTACTTTTAGTAGAAAGCTGTGAAAAAAGCTCTTGACTTAACTGCATTCTTAATTCGCAGTTTCGAATGTGGTCTTTGAGTTGGTTGTCATTGTTATAATTTGTTATAATGTGAGTTTTCATGTGTGATTCAACCATGTCCGATTGCCAATGCAAATATGCCAATTCGATCGCAGGCAGGCAGGCCAACATGCACATGTATTTAGAGGTTACCGGGTGGTGAATCGTGCAGCCATACCGTTGTTATTACGTGTACATGTACAGGCTTCAATTCCTATAAAAACGACACTTAAGTAGCGATCTGTGATATGTGAGCTGCTGGGCCTCGATCGAGTTGTACGCGCCTGGTAAGCAGTTTTCATACTCACTTTTGAATCACTCAATCACTAACTCACTCACTCTCTCACCCTCTACATGTGTATCTGAATCTCACTCGCTCACTCACTCACTCGCACACACTTGATCACTCACTCAAAAGTTTCTGTGATCGCTCTTAATGCAATAAAAATTTATGGCACGAAAATGCATGTACATCACATGCACATGTAATCGTTTACTTTAATTTCGGATGTTCTCCCTGTTCATTAAAAAATACGTTCTAAAACTATTTGTACGAATAAATATAGCTACAATTGTACATTTGTACATCACATTGGGTACCAGTGTACTGTGCATGTACATGCAGTTCTGATCTATACCATACAACAGACGGACAGTATATCGCTACACTTGCTTTTAATTTACCATGCAATTGACAATGATCGACCTGGTTAGAGAGAGAGAGAGAGAGAGAGAGAGAGAGAGAGAGAGAGAGAGAGAGAGAGAGAGAGAGAGAGAGAGAGAGAGAGAGAGAGAGAGAGCTAGAGAGAGAGAGAGAGAGAGAGTGAGAGAGAAAGCGAGAATATAGGAGTGAGTGTGAGAGATAGAGGGTGAGAGAGTGAGTGAGTGAGGGAGAGTGAGTGTAGGAGTGAGTGTGAGAAAGTGTGTGAGTGAGTGAGTGAGTGAGTGAGTGAGTGAGTGAGTGAGTGAGTGAGTGAGTGAGTGAGAGAGTGAGAGTGAGTGAGAGTGAGCGTCAGTGTGGGAGTGGGTGTGAAATGAGTGAGACAGAGAGAGTGAGTGAGAGAGATCGAGATCTTCTAACCCCTCTCCATATATTCTCTCATATTACATGTACATGTACATTTACTCTCATCTTCTCCCTTTGCTTTCTCCGAAATTCTCGGCTTTGAGTACACAATAAAATACACACAATGCTCGTACATATGTACAGACATTCTCATAGGCTTTGGGCCTAAGATGCGCTTTTTCTGTTATGTGAGTGAACGATAGTGGTTGACTTGCTTTCGTCAAAATACATGTAAACCTTCGTCAAAATGAATGGCACCTCTAAATCCACGTACCATAGCACATATCAAGTCGCTTAATATTTGTTTGACCGTAATGCACTAGACGCACCCAGACGCCGAATCGCTCGTATAATCATGCGAGCTCGTAAAAAAACTTTTCAAATTACAGCAACTTGCAATTGACGGCTTTTTGAAAGTGGGAAGTTAAATCTAATTATTCAAGCTTTTGCTCTCAAAAGCATTATTCATGCTCATCTACTGTTAAAAGTAACAAATTGTGGTTTTGTTAAAGATTGTTAAAATTACCCTGGTTGACTTGCAATCGTTTTGGGCCACTTAATCGTCTTATTCGTGACCGATCTTGGGACGCTTCCTCCTCATCTAACTCCACAACCCTTCACAACCAATAGCAATGCTGGAAGATTGGTAGCTCCCCCTCAATTCCAGTAGCCAGTAAGAGCTGTGGCGGTCTTGGTGTGGCGGTCTTGGTCGTGCGCCGAAGCCAAAGCCAAGTCCCCCTTCAGCTATGGCCAAAAAAATTTGGGCCATACTTTTTTAGCTTGCAAATATGGCAGGTCTATTTTCCAATATCCTAATTTTCTGAACGAAAAGCTTTATAAATATCGATAGAGCAATAAAAAGGGCACAACATATCAAAAGATGAACACTGGACCTGCCTCCTATCAAACGCAATAACAATTTTTGTGCTGAAAAAATGAAAACTTCCTATCTCCGTAGTGTATTTTTTCGGGAAAAAGTGCCTTCAAAACTTTTCTAAGAAACGAGGTTTCCCGTCCTTCTATTTAAGTCGTCCTTGGGCTATAGTAGGCCGCATCGCCGACATGTTAGCCAGCATGCCGGCACCCTTTTTGCTGGTTAATTAAAAAATAATTGAGGCTTTAAAGTCAGACTTTTGGCCAGAAGAGCAAGCCATTGAATAAGTTATTATGTAGGTTAGTTCAGGTTATGAAACTGAACTCTTACCGCAATTTACAATTGAGTAATTCGAGAATCACTCCTTACGCAATTTTGCCTTTACTGCATGGCCCATGCACCAACCCGTTCCTTATATGTTTGATTGACAATCGAGATGTAGCTGGTGATCCACGCGTGTTGCAAGGAAACTGTGCTCAGTACATGTTGACTGCATAAGATTCGTATGGAAAAAATAACAATATTCCCGATCGGTTAATGCACTGTATTTGGCCAAAAGAATTTCAAATCGAGGCTCGAGCAGTCTGCTCGATTGCAGATGGAATAGCCGCCATGCGTGACGTCCGTTCAGTCAGGGAAGTTCGAGGACGATCGAGCTTGCATGCGCGCAGCTATGCATGAAAGTATAGCTGGGAGTTCTTCAATACACTAGCAGAGACATGCAGCCACTGCAAGAGAGGGAGCCGGGCCAACGCGCTGGCTCTAAATTCCGCGCTCTAATGTCACGCCAGACTAGGCACCAGCTTGGAATCTGATTGCATTGGAAGCTCGAAAGTTGATCAATCTATTCGTCGGAAAAATTATTATGGTACTATACATAAAAGTGGTAAAATCAATTTTTATGTACTTATTTTACAGTACATTATGCGGATAGGTGATCATTTGCTTGTCAGAATAGTAGTTAATTTGTCCATTTGAATTTTCATAAATTTCTTTCAATCGAATTCTCAAATAGCCCGGATCATTGACTGATCATTGATGCCAAAAGTCCATGGCTCCGAAGCAAAAATTGACAGCAATTGCCAGTAAAAGACAGACGCAGAGCAGTGTAGAGACGACTATTTGAGTAAACAACGACTCGGCGGTCTGCTGCTCCTCAGGCACGCTAGACGGAATCTGCGGTGGACAAGTGGTTGGGACTGTAGCATTGTCCAGACTGCTGGGGCTGTTGTCAGACTTCATTGTCGCGTTCTCAGCTCGACTGATCGATTCGAATTTGGCCACCAACTCACGAAATGTTGGTCGCGGTGATGGCGGCGACCTAGGAGGCGGCGAGATCGATGGAGGTTCGATCGGCATGGATGGCGGTGTCGCGTTGATGTTCTCGGCGACAGGCCGCGATTGAGCTTGCGACGTCTTGAAGCTGCTGCTTGTGCGCGTCGAGCCAACCGGTGATAACCCGCGGGTGGTGAAGGTGTTGAAATAGCGAACTGCGGCGGCAACCCGACCTATCGAAGCTGGAATCTGGGCGCTGAACTCGTCCGAATCGTCGTCTGTCGATGAAGCCAAAGACTGAGGCGAGATGGTCCAAGTGTGCGTCAGCCTGCCACTTTGATGACGCTGATTGAACTTGCCTGCGCCAGCTGACAGTGGGGTGGAACGCTGTCGAGGCGTCGGTGGCCGCTGAATGTAGTCTTTCTGAGACTGTCTCGGAGTGGTTTGCATTGTCTCAAAGTCGGCTGGCTGAGGCTGACTGTGATTGTCGCGTCGACAGTCGATGGACAGTGAGACTAGGCAATCATGCTTTGAGTTGTTCTGCGATTGTCGAATTTTCAAACCATATGCGACAGTTGACCCACGATTCGGACAGTAACCAGAAGCCTGATGCCTGCAGTTTCAACGGGCGGTTGAGGTAGTCTTAAGACGGGCTCTTAAAGTTAAAGAGACACCGGTGGTAGCGAAAACCTTCATGCGACATATTGGGTGCAGCAATCGCCTTCAATGAGACAGTGGAATCAACAAACACCCTCTATGAGACAGTGAAAGCACTTGGAACACTGTGTACAAAGGCGGGCTCACCTAGTGCTCGTAGCTGGAAGCAAAGGACGCATTTGGCTTGGCTGCAGTTGGAGTCGCAATTGAGTCCTATAGTTGTGTTTTTTCAGTCTAGTAAAGATGTCATTTTTGGCAGTTAAGGTGATTTGTAGCTTAACTCAAAGAATTGATGATTTTAAAAAATCTTTTGACAGCAAATAAAAATAAAAATGAAATCTTTCACTCTGTCTATGGTTTAAATTGGCTGTCTGCTACAAACATAATTGCTAACTCGTATTTATAGCTGGTCCATCAGATAAAGTCCATATTCCAGAAACGGAATTGTTTGTTGTCTCTTGAAGAAAACTCACAAGGGCCCTGTGGACTGTACAGTGTTGTCTCGTGTCTCTTAAAGCAGACCCACTGAGCCCTGTGGACTGTACAGTGTTGTCTCTTGAACAAGACCCACTGAGCTCTGTGGACTGTACAGTGTTGTGCCTTGAACAAGACCCACTGAGCTCTGTGGACTGTACAGTGTTGTGCCTTGAACAAGACCCACTGAGCTCTGTGGACTGTACAGTGTTGTGCCTTGAACAAGACCCACTGAGCTCTGTGGACTGTACAGTGTTGTGCCTTGAACAAGACCCACTGAGCTCTGTGGACTGTACAGTGTTGTGCCTTGAACAAGACCCACTGAGCTCTGTGGACTGTACAGTGTTGTGCCTTGAACAAGACCCACTGAGCTCTGTGGACTGTACAGTGTTGTGCCTTGAACAAGACCCACTGAGCTCTGTGGACTGTACAGTGTTGTGCCTTGAACAAGACCCACTGAGCTCTGTGGACTGTACAGTGTTGTGCCTTAAACAAGACCCACTGAGCTCTGTGGACTGTACCCCAGTGTTGTGCCTTGAACAAGACCCACTGAGCTCTGTGGACTGTACAGTGTTGTGCCTTGAACAAGACCCACTGAGCTCTGTGGACTGTACAGTGTTGTGCCTTGAACAAGACCCACTGAGCTCTGTGGACTGTACAGTGTTGTGCCTTGAACAAGACCCACTGAGCTCTGTGGACTGTACAGTGTTGCGCCTTGAACAAGACCCACTGAGCTCTGTGGACTGTACAGTGTTGTGCCTTAAACAAGACCCACTGAGCTCTGTGGACTGTACCCCAGTGTTGTGCCTTGAACAAGACCCACTGAGCTCTGTGGACTGTACAGTGTTGTGCCTTGAACAAGACCCACTGAGCTCTGTGGACTGTACAGTGTTGTGCCTTGAACAAGACCCACTGAGCTCTGTGGACTGTACAGTGTTGTGCCTTGAACAAGACCCACTGAACTCTGTGGACTGTACAGTGTTGTGCCTTGAACAAGACCCACTGAGCTCTGTGGACTGTACAGTGTTGTGCCTTGAACAAGACCCACTGAGCTCTGTGGACTGTACAGTGTTGTGCCTTGAACAAGACCCACTGAGCTCTGTGGACTGTACAGTATTGTGCCTTGAACAAGACCCACTGAGCTCTGTGGACTGTACAGTGTTGTGCCTTGAACAAGACCCACTGAGCTCTGTGGACTGTACAGTGTTGTGCCTTGAACAAGACCCTCTGAGCTCTGTGGACTGTACAGTGTTGTGCCTTGAACAAGACCCACTGAGCTCTGTGGACTGTACAGTGTTGTGCCTTGAACAAGACCCACTGAGCTGTGTGCACTGTGTGGCTTTCGACTACAAACTGAACACAAAGCTTTCGAGCACTGAAGTAACTACGAGAGTTTTTCAATTCTTTATTTCACAGCAAGGCGAGCTACAAAGTAACAGCTCGACAGTTCAAAGCAAAAGAACTTCGATTGAGAAACAATTTGACAAAAGAATCTGTATACTCAAGCGTCCAATGATGACGAATGAGATTTGTTAAGAACAGAACATGAGAAAGAGACGGGCAATGAATGGAATTTGATTCAGTTGGAGACTCTCATTACGGTCACGGTGTGTGAGAGAGAAGCAGCGAATTCAGTGGCCCATAGGGACCTAGAGTTGCCAAGGACCTGCTTTGGAACAAGCAAATTCGGCTCTGATGGGGTGATTAGGGAGACGGCAGAATAGGCAGGGGGAGCTGGCAGGAAGTTGCTTGCCTGGACTGTGTTGGACTTGTCTGACTCGCGGTCGATAGAAAAACTCCTCAATGGTAAGAGATGTCTAATTTCAGCTCACTGACTAACTTTCTTTTTATATTTTTTCAGTCCCTGGTGTACAGTATATTCTTGCTAAATCTGAATCTCATTTAGCAGATCATGATGGTTAGGCCTGTGCACTTTGCTATAATTGTCAGTTGCACAACATATCGGCGCGACTATGTCTCATTCTTTGTCTTTTCCACTAGTAGAATAAAGCAGAATCTGGAACAGCACTTCGAGTGTCCACTTCATCAACTCGAACTCGAAGAGCTCTATCGGAACTCTTCTACTCCTCCACCCCACTCTCTCTGCTCATTACCGATCTGGCCTAGAAAGCGAAGCCTAAAACGGAAAGAACGGCTTAAATCCCATTCCACTCTAAACTCCCACGACTCGCTCCTTCTCGCCCAACTCCGGCGCACGCCATTTATAGCGGCGCGTGGAAAACTCTCAATTGAAGTATCATGATAGTTCACAGGCCTACTCGACACGTTCTGCCTCCGCCTATCTTTCTATGCGGAAGGCCGTGAAGAGGACCTGCCTTCGGTGTAACTATATTAAGAAATTTTTTGGTCTTGAAGCTTCTTTTCAAAGAAATTAATCCGAAAAACTTGATCAGAATAGTCGGGAAGACAAAAAGCAGAAGTTAGAGGAGGAAAAACCGGTCCAGATAGCGAGCTCTCCTCCCTCTCCCGCGGTCCCCAAGGCCCGGGCGAGCGAGCTTTAATCAAGGCATAAAGAGTGAAAGCGCTACGCCGACTTTGTCAAAAGTTGTTTTCAGTTCTTATCTTTTAGCCGCACTAATTGTTCGGAATGAGCGACAGTTCAGGCCTCGGCGAGGCAGCTCCGGCCTCAGTTCAATCGACTTGGCTACTGAGAAAACTTGCCAAAGCTACGCAAATTGAACGGAAAGAGCACTAGGGGCAACGGTCGATTGGATTTGGGATTTGTAAATGCGGATCTGGGGGCACCCTAGCCAGCGCTCCGATCCCATCTCAAGGGATTTGGCCACAGCGTCTGTCGTTAGGGTGCAGCTGTGAAAGCTCCGTGTCGTTCTAGTATCTATAGCTGGGAGACCGGTTGTGGCTTAAACAAAAGCTGGGAAGCTGACACTTCCGGGTTAGTTGCCTGCAATGCCCTGTCCACCCAGCAGCAAAATCCACGATGAATGTCTTTAGCGGCTTTCTTCGCAGCTTGCCAAAGCAGTCAGTCTTGGCATGACTTTCCTTGCTAATTTTAAAATCAAAGTTATTGACAATCTATGAAATTTGCTATGTGCTTTTCAATCATCCTATTCAATGCATCGATTTGTAGCAAAACCCGTGAAATTAAACAAAAAACATGAAATTAAACAAACAGGAGATATAATTTTTTTCTTGAGTAAGCGCTGTCCCATTCCGAGAATGGGAAAGCAATAGAACTGCAATTAAGTTGATCGCAGAGCTAAATAATTATGGATAGTGACTTCCTTCCTGACTGCTTTTGGTTGCTGGAGAAGGCAACCTCTTGACCTCGACAAAATCATTGAGTGAAAAATCAAAACAGAATGTAAAAAGGCAAAGATTGGTGAAAGGGGCTCTTTCAGCCTATTCGAATTGCAGCCGAATTAGAGATCAGTGTTTTTACATTCTTTTACCAAACCTGAGGACTTCTGAGCATCTTGGCATTATTTCTCTGGTTCCAGGGAGTCGTGGCTCACCGCGGCTTTCTGATTCTTGGTTTCTGTGGCAAGTTCGATTCATCTTGATTTCATTTTCTTACCATTTCCTTTCAAACCATCAGCCTACCTACCTATCCACCTACCCACCTACCTACCTACCTACCCACCTACCTACCTACCTACCTACCTACTTACCTAGCTATCTATCTATCTATCTATCTATCTATCTATCTATCTATCTATCTATCTATCTATCTATCTATCTATCTATCTATCTATCTATCTATCTATCTATCTATCTATCTATCTATCTATCTATAAAACGGCAATTCAAAAGATCACAGCGGGCTTCACTCCGGCAAAAATGTGACAGGAGACAAACATCGATGAACAATCGGATGCCACTCGGAGGCCAGGTGTTATTTTCCCAAGCTGCTCATAATTTGATTCCATACCCTAGGGGGCGGCTATTTTGTCTCCCTATTCACGGTGTCAATATGCAGCTCAGTGTCATAGGCTGAACACGCGGTACAAATGTCTGAAGTGTCAGTTGAAGAGCAGGCCAGACGCACGGAAGAAGAGTGCCGGGCGGAGAGACTGCAATGATTAATTAATCATTGAAACACGGGGGCACACAGAGGCTGGTGCCGTGGCAGCCAGCCGAGATTTCTAATTAGCACTCGTGTTTCAATTCCAGCAATCGCTGAGCATTCGGCAGGAAATGAATTGCTGCCCTGTCGGGCGCGCCCCGCGGTTAGCAATGTTCAAGTCAGTGCAGGAGAAGACGCCCAATTTGAGATCAGACTGAGGCCGGATGTCCCGCCAGAGATCCTGGCAGGGAATCCTGACACCCGAGCGGTTGGTCTCGGGACACGCGCGCGCGCGCGAGACTTAAGCAGGTCTCGGAGCCTTGAGCAGCGGCGCGTGAGCTGTAAGAAATGTGTGCGCGAAGGAAATTTGACTTTGCCCAGCTGAGTCGGGACAGGGAGAGGCGGCAAATTGGGGGCTTCGCTTGGCTGGGCCTGGGCGCTGCCAACACCTGGCGAAGAAGAGAGTCCCTGCTTGAGTGAGCCGGCTCCGACTGCTGAGAATCATGCGGATTTAGAAGGCTCGGAGAGATACATTGTCAGAGGCTAGGCGGACACTTCGAAAAGCAATAAAACAGACAGCATGAAATGTACTCAGACAGATACTAAGACAAACGATAAGAAAACCACAGACAAAAACGAAAGTCACTGGAGACAGGCACTTGGATAGGCACTTGAAAAACACATGGACAAACATTTGGACAGGCACTTGGACAGGCACTTGGACAGGCACTTGAACAGGACCTTGGACAGGCACTCGGACAGACACTCGGACAGACACTCGGACAGGCACTCGGACAGACACTTGGACAGACACTTGGACAGACACTCGGACAGGCACTTGGACAGGCACTTGAACAGGACCTTGGACAGGCACTCGGACAGACACTCGGACAGACACTCGGACAGACACTCGGACAGAAACTTGGCCGGGGACTTGGACAGGACCTTGGACAGGCACTCGGACACTTGGACAGACACTCGGAAAGACACTCGGACACTTGGACAGACACTCGGAAAGACACTCGGACACTTGGACAGACACTCGGAAAGACACTCGGACAGATAATTGGACAGACACTTGGGCAGGGACTTGGACAGGACCTTGGACAGACACTCCGACAGACAATCGGACAGACACTGAGACAGGCACTTAAACAGGCACTTGGACAGACACTTGGGCAGGGACTTGGACAGGACCTTGGACAGGCAGTCGGAAAGACACTTGGACAGACACGTGGACAGACACTCGGACACCATTTATATTTGAAGTTATGAAGTAGCAGAACGCTACACTCGATCTTCTTACAAATGAGTTGGAGTTCGTCAAGTGACTTACACAAGCGTATATTTGTCGTGGCGCTGAATGGGGCTTCGTTTTAGCTTGTACACTAGCGATCTGATGAATATACGGGAGCACATTCCTTACTGTACCGGAATCCAGCTCATTTAATTACGACTCGTCCTCAGCAGCAAAAGCTATTGTTGCTTCAGCGAGTCTTCTTTGTTGAAAATATGTTTTCTAACAGTTGATTTCGTCCAGTGCTGCTTTCCCCCGTCGCACTCAGACGGTGCCAATCTTAACCACCCCCCCAACGGAGCCTCACGGCACTCAGGCAGCCACAGCGCACTGTGTTCACTTCAGCGGGCAGTAGTCGGGTCTAACCTAATCAGTGTGAATAGGGCGGATCGATTTTAATAGCGGAAAGAGGGCCACAAGGTCCTTCTATGACTGGAAGCTGGTCGCTGCACATCTCTTTCCCTCCCCGTACCCTCTCTGTCTCCCACTTCACTGACGCGTCAACAGGTTCCTTTCCCTCCTGGGCTCCCAATCCCCTGCTTCACCAGTGCTCAAAGCCAGGCTGGCTACACAGCGGATTCTGTTCGGCCCAATAGTCCCGACCGCCAACTAAAATAATCTCCGATCCCGCGTACAAACCAAAAAGCTAGCGAAGACCAGTTGGGTGGGGAGGGGTTTGCGTTGCTGCAGCAAGTGGCGCGGGCAGCTGGGTGAGTAGGAGGCTCCAGGAGGGTCTCGAACGAACGGCCTCTTCCCCTCCCCCTCATCCAAAACGGCCCATTCCGCATGCAGGCTGCCGTGAACTTTAGCCCTTAAACTCCCTCCCCGGCCCACCCACCCGCAAGAAGTTTGAACCTCAAGTCTTCGGGTGGTGAAAGAGAAGAAATCCTAGAGCTGGGCGAAGTTTGATTGGGTGCAGTCTCCGGCGGGTCATATCCGGAGGTCCTGAGCTATGCGGGTGGATCCTCTACTCCCACTCAGTGACGATCCTCCTCCGCTGGTCTTCTCCTGCCGCTGGGCCAATTGGCGTGGCGCTCACAGCCGGCAGAAGGGAAAACACCAGACCTTCTCTGGCAGCGCGAATTCGGGCCGGTCTAAATCGCGAGTGTCATCTTGCAGCGCCTTTTTACCCAGCCAAGGGAGATCTGCGAAGCCTAGCCAGGTGCCAATACAGTTACTCGTAGCAGGCAAACCACCCACAGCTGAACAAGAGAGATCCGTCTCAAAATATGCTCGGACGGTACAGCTTTGATTTTGAAGACTCGGACGAAGGCACGTTCGCGTCAGTGTCACGCAAGCCACCAGCCTCCTCGTACGGAGCTCCTCCACTGCCGCCGCCGCCGCCGCCGCCTCCGCCGCCTTTGCAGTCAGTCGGTGGCGGAGGAGTTCCGCCGACCGGTTCCCTGCTGATGCCGGCAGCTCACCAGCAGCAGCAGCTGCATCAAAACCACCAAGTTCATAGAAGCAGCAATCACCACCACCGCTATCAGCCCAGAGCCGGCGCGACAGCTTCCGCCGCCGCGGCCGCTACAAAGCGCGTCACGGCCACCTACCACCGTCTGGTGCTGACGCCGTTCGCGTTGAAATTCCTGCACCGATCGCCGCCAGTGAAGTCCCTGTGGCTCATCGCATTTGTTGTCTGCACGGCGGTCAGCGGATTTCACTTGTGGCGGCTGGCCGCTCTGTTCAACAGCGGCTACACGGTGCTGGCGCAGGGCCGCGAGACGCCGTTCGTGTTCCCTGACGTGACCGTCTGCCCGCCCAGCCCATTTTATCGCCGAGATGTCGGCAAGCCCGACAACTTGAACGGCAGCAATCGCAGTTTGGGGGTCGACATCGCCCTGACCACAGCCCGGGCCTTCTGGAGCTACGTGCTGTACAATAACCTGTCCTACCAGCACCTTCCCCAGGCCCAGCGAGAGTACACCTCAAAACTGGCTCTGCCAAGCGTGTTTCGTTATTATCTTAACTCGAGTGCCGTGCTCACGCCGCTAGACCTAGTCGCTTACTGCCGCTACCAAGGCCAACTTTGCTCAATGAGCAATTTCTCAATATTCTTTCATCCATCCTACGGCTCCTGTCTGACCTACCACCCGCCCAGGCGGACAGTGTATTCCTCCTACCTGGACCACGACACGCCTGGCCTTGTGCTGCAGTTTTACACCCTGACTCCTCGGGACTGGCTGCTCACGGCCGATCCCCAGACCAGCATGACTCACCGGCACAGCTTCACAGCGACGCTGCACCCGCCTATGACCTGGCCGACCTTCAATCAAGTCGCTCACGTGGCCAGCGGCCGCGTCACCTCCATGCGAGTCCGGATGCGCCGCGTCTGGCGAGCCAGTCTGGAAGACGACGCCTCCGTGCAGCTGTCGCTCAACCGGATGCTCACCTCAGTTGAGTACTGCTTCGGCGGGCAGCGTCGCTGGTGCCGCTCCTTTGCCAGCCAGCTGTCCGACCGTGTGCTGGCCCAGCGACAAGCCGACCTGATGGCCGAATGCGACTGCGTCAGCGACGCCTTGCCGCTGCCGGTGGCCGAGGGAGCCAACGCTGCGCCCGCCTGCATCGGGATTCGCGACCCAGCCCTGCTGCTGTTCGACCCCGACCGAGTGCACTACATGGGCCGCTACCTGTACATTAGCGACAGCGACCAGCGCAGCAGGTGGATCGAGGATACGTACAACTACGCCGGGTTCAAACGGTCTGTTGACTGCTTCGTGAAGCGGTTTCCCAAGCTGATATCGGCGCAGGAGACTAAGGCTGGTAGCGTGCAGCCAGACCCAGTGTCGACCAGGTACTCCGCTCAGGTGGACTCTGGGCCCTGGTTTCGCTCCACGGACACCATGCAAGCGGCCTACATCGCGCAGAATGTGCGCCAATTCGAACGCGAAGTCCTCGAACCAGAGGCTCGTCGACGGAACGCCAGCCTGCACGTTCAGGCCTACCTGCGACGGCTTAAGGATACAGAGTTCACCATCTACGCCTACCAGGTGCTGCAGGAGTCCACCGGCATGCTGGAGATTCGACCGTCGGCCCTGACCGAACGCCAGTTGATGGAGGTCTGGCTCTACCCGCTCAGCGCCTTCCTGGCCGACTGCGGCGGCGCACTCGGTCTGCTTCTGGGAGCATCTCTGGTGACGCTGCTGGAGACGCTTGACGCTCTGCTGCTGTTTCTGGCCGACAGCCGAGCGAGGCGTCGCTGCTTGAACACTGTGCTGGCGGCTGCGGCCGCCTCTTCACCAACATCGTCTTCGTTGTCGCCGACAACATGCTGTGGCGTCAGCGGCGGGGCCGGCAGCTCCGGAGTTGCGGTCGACGCTGCCCCCGCGGCCGCCGCCACCACCGCCGCCGTTGCTGCCGCCGCCGCTGCCGCCAACCAATCGGCAACGTCAGTGGAGAGCAGGCGACGGCTGCAGCCGCAGCGCGGCACCTGCCGGCACACCACATGTCGGCACTGCGACGCTCGGTTGACCTGATCTGATCAACACCATCCTACCCGCAACAAGAGAGCCCTGAGTCATTCATTCCTAGGATTAGTTTTGGTAGACACTATAGCGTAGAAACTTCACCCTCTCGCCATCCCGCAAAGTGAGCAAGGCCAAAGCTCGGATCCAGTCTGTGTTCTGCAATATGTTTTGACTGTTACTATTTTTAAACCATTCGCATTTTCTCTGCTCTCATTCAATAAATCTTAATACGATCAGTTTCAAGAGATAGACACAAAGATGGATGTACTCGATTCTGCCTTGTGTTTCATTGAAAAACGTCAGCTTCTCCATTCTCGAATAATAAATTTCAATTTTTTCACGAAATCCAGAAATTGGCTGCCAGAGAACCTGTACTCAGATTTTTCTTACGGTCTGAATAGATATTGGGCGCATCTGAAGGCTGCGTACGGCTATTACTGGGGAGTCACCACACACCTTGAGTTACCCCAGCTAATGCTGAAAATAGCCTATAGTGGCCAAGGGTTGTAGCCTAGTGGTTAGAGCGTCGGACTCACGAGTGAAAGGTCGGGGGTTCGATTCTCGACTCACCCGGAACGATTTGTGTCCTTGAGCAAGACACTTGAAACTCTGCATTGCTTTCAGTCACCCAGCAGTAAAATGGGCGGATGATGGAATATTTACGTACCTTAGCGTCTCTTCCCACTCTGCGTTTGTCATAGAATCTTTGCTGCTTGCCGATATGTATAGTAGTAAATTTAAATCGAGCAAACTTTCACTCCATTTTTCCTTCCTCACCAAACCATTCATTTCCTTTGTCATTTTTACAGCTAAAGATTTAGCTGCCTTTGCACGGCAAACAATCGCACGGGCGCGTGTTCCTCTCTTGCCTGCTCTTCACCTTGGCAGGGAGAAGTTGGAACTGGGCCGCGCAGCATTGTTACAGGAAGTTTGGTTGCCCGAGGCGACTGCAACTGAGACGAAACGACGCTATGGCTGGGAAGACTGGAAAAGGTGACGCTGCTTCTGCTCCAGCAGTCCTCAGCTTGAGAGAAAAGGCAGAAAAAAGGATTTCTAGGGCCTTGGGATTCTTTTGAACCCTGCTCGTGGGAAGTCTTCCTCGGGAGGGAGCGGGGAGAGTGGATGAGGGGAGAGGGGTTGTTCTCGCAGTGACTCCTCTTGCAGCTGGAAACTTTCAACCCGAATCGGCGGCACCTGCGTCTCCCATTTCTTACTTTCTCTTCCCCACTGCCTCAGACTGACTTCTCCCAATTTATCGGCAGAGCTCGGGCGTCAAGCCAGTCGATCGCATTGAGGGGCTGCTGCTGCTGCTGCTGCTGCTGGCTGCAGGAAAGACAGATCAGACAATGCAAGTGAGCTCGTGCGGTACTCGCGGTTGTGAAATAAGTTCCTTTCTATTTTGTTTGCAATGCTCTGGCTGCTTTTGAAAGCTGCAGGATTTCAGTTTTTTTAACGGCTGGAAATTGGGGAACTTTTACCCTGCTGTACACTGAGAATTGAGCACTGAGCACTGAACATTGAGCACTGAGCACTGAACATTGAGCACTGAGCACTGAACATTGAGCACTGAGCACTGAACATTGAGCACTTAAAGCATTGAGCATTGAGCATTGAGCACTGAGCACTGAGAACTGAGTACTGAGTACTGGGTACCGAGTATTGAGCACGGAGCACAGCGAAGGGACAACCTAACTGAGCTGAATTTACAACTGTATATCGTGTGAAGCAAAAAGTAACGCCACGAAAACTAAAAAAATCCAGTCCAGACGTTATCAACAGAGGTCCCTGCTTGCATTGCTTCGTGTGTGTCTTCAAATAATTTGATAGTGCAAAGCCTAGAGAGGCTAAAATAACAATATTCAATTGCTCATAAAGTGTAGATGACCTGAGGACAGCAGAGCAAACTCAGCAAATCCTTATCCTGTATCTATGTACCCCATCTGAGCTCAACCAGCCCCCAGAGTCCCGGCCCTTCCTTCACTCAAGCCCTATAGCTAAGTACATGCTACATGCTACTTCTTCTGGTCTGAAACTGAAGAGGCATGCTGAAGAGGCAAGAAGGCTCCTCTTGACTAATGCCGCAGAGTATGCAACATATGGATTGTCACTAACTTTCTAGAGATATTGTTTTCTTGGCAGGGCGGTTCCAGTCCAAAATGGTCTGTGGCAAAATCCTTATTTGATCTTAAATAAGTAATATAAAGAATCATTGTTCAATACACGAACGTCAAAAATTGAAAACCAATAACCAATAATATTGTTTGAACAATCAATAATAAAAATTATTCATTGACAAACAATACACAAAAAATTACTATAAATAATAAACTATCCATAATCAAATAAATCTCTAACAAAAAATCAATAACCAACAGTCAATAATCAACAATCAATAATCAATAATCAATCATCAATCATCAATCATCAATCATCAACAATCAACAAACAATAATCAATAATCAAAAATCAATAATCAACAATCAACAATCAAAAATAAAAAATAAAAAATCAATAATCAATAATCAATAACCAATAGTCAACAATCAAAAATCAGAAAAAAAAAATCAATAATAAAAGCCTAAAATAAAAAATGAATTGCGAAAATCAATAACCAATAATTAATCATAAAAAATAAATCATCAATAACTTTTTATCAATGATCGTATACTTGATCATATAAACGGAATTCTTAGAAAAAGAAAATTTAAATTAAAGAAAGCTAGCGAATCAAACGCATGCATTACACGCTGCTGAAAATTATGCCATAGTAAAAGTTCAAAAATTAAAATGTCTATAAAGCTGAAGTCTGGTGTCCTCTTTTTAAATTACTATCCAGTGAAGTTCTTCTTGTAGCAGTGGACAAATCTTTTCAGAGGTCTAGACGGGATCTTGAGACAACTCCGTAGTCGCGACGAGATCGAGGCAAGATCGAGTTGCCTCAGCACATTGGTTGCGGGACGCGGTGCCGCCGAACGTGTTCCGCCACGGTGCCCACAGCCATCCTGAGAACATTATCGTAGCCAATAGCCCACCGATCCATTTCTCGCGCTATACTCGCTTAACCATCTTTCTCCACCAAAGAAACACTCGGGCTGGTCGGTTGCTAACTCTATTCGTCACTCGAAATCCTACGCGAGAAGCCTCTGTCTGAACTCCTACCCCATCCAGCCGCTGATTAATTATGGAGGGCCGTCGGTGCAGTCCACTGCGCATTATTGAACACTTAATCATGCGCAAGGGCGCTGCGGCTCCGAAGCTTCGAGTCGCCGGGTTCGGCGGACTGTCTAGAAATCTGAAAATGCAGTGTTTTCCTTACTCGACTGTTCCTGACTGGGAGTACTTGTGTATCCATAGCAGTTGGGGCCTTCGGAGCTGATTGCTGGGGCTGTTTCGCTGGCTGTGTGGGATTCTCTGTCTGTCTGTGTTTGCTGAGCCTCCTGCATCCTGATTGACTGGCGCGTGAAGGCTCTTTAATAAGACTAGACTGGACTGTAGATAGAAAGATAGATAGATACATTAGATAGAATAGATTAGATTAGATAGATAGATAGATAGATAGATAGATAGATAGATAGATAAATAGATAGATAGATAGATAGATAGATAGATAGATAGATAGATAGATAGATAGATAGATAGATAGATAGATAGATAGATAGATAGATAGATAGATAGATAGATAGATAGATAGATAGATAGATAGATAGATAGATAGATAGATAGATAGATAGATAGATAGATAGATAGATAGATAGATAGATAGATAGATAGATAGATAGATAGATAGATAGATAGATAGATAGATAGATAGATAGATAGATAGATAGATAGATAGATAGATAGATAGATAGATAGATAGATAGATAGATAGATAGATAGATAGATAGATAGATACATTATATAGAATAGATTAGATTAGATAGATAGATAGATAGATAGATAGATACATTATATAGAATAGATTAGATTAGATAGATAGATAGATAGATAGATAGATAGATAGATAGATAGATAGATAGATAGATAGATAGATAGATAGATAGATAGATAGATAGATAGATAGATAGATAGATAGATAGATAGATAGATAGATAGATAGATAGATAGATACATTAGATAGAATAGATTAGATTAGATAGATAGATAGATAGATAGATAGATAGATAGATAGATAGATAGATAGATAGATAGATAGATAGATAGATAGATAGATAGATAGATAGATAGATAGATAGATAGATAGATAGATAGATAGATAGATAGATAGATAGATAGATAGATAGATAGATAGATAGATAGATAGATAGATAGATAGATAGATAGATAGATAGATAGATAGATAGATAGATAGATAGATAGATAGATAGATAGATAGATAGATAGATAGATAGATAGATAGATAGATAGATGAAGAAAAATGCAATAATAAATAGTCCAAACTCTGTCGCACGACTTTTCTGTCAAAATCTGTTTGATTTGAAACCATCAGCCCGAATATAAAGTTTTTGTTTTGCATAATGCTTTTATTCTTCACAAAAATTTAAAGTTTATTACATATGTGACTGACAGCTGCCTTTGTAGTTGCTTGCAAGCTTTTTGACTGTCTACAGCGGTTAGACCGATGGGAGCCGTCATTCTATAATGTCGGTCGTGAACTTAAGGTTGCAGATATTTAGCGTTTGATAAAAAGCAGCTCGCAACATGAAGTGCTCTCCGCGAATTGGTTTGCTTGCCTGTTTGTTGTGAATGCAGGAATAGAATCGATTGCTAATCTAGCTCACAAGGATGCAGGAATAGAATGGATTGCGAATCTAGCCCACGCGGATGCAGGAATAGAATGGATTGCTAATCTAGCCCATTCGGTAACTCAAACTCATTAAAATGAGTTTAAATTCCTCAACTCCGAGTTGCCAGATGAGTCTTATTCCATACCAGAAGCGGGAGTCAGACAGCTTCGCCACCCACCCCATCCGTGAGTTATTTCATTTTCACCCGGAGGCCGAGCATCGATCGCTGTCTGCCGAGGGCGAATTTCTGCTTTGCACTGATAATCTTAAGCCTCCTATTTTTTGATCGATCGCCTTGCAAGATGCCTGCCGTCTTGCTCAGACCAGTCTGAAGTGGCGGCCGTATGCCAATGTAAAATGCTTCTGTTATTCACAGCCATTGTCCATGCCCAGCTCCTCAGTTAAATAAATTTATGCCAACTCACGCCACCAGCACTGACCTTTGGAGCTTAAAAAACTTTTGATTTTAAAGACGACAAAAGGATTGATTCGTTCTGAGTGCTTAAAATATAAAGTGCATCGGAACATAAATTTTTAATCAGTATTAGTGCAAATTTGTCATGGACTACCATGTCCTCTGGTCCTTGAAACTTCAGAGATCTGTGTCATGGACTACCATGTCCTCTGGTCCTTGAAACTTCAGAGATCTGTGTCATGGACTACGAGTCCTCTGGTCCTTGAAACTTCAGAGATCTGTGTCATGGACTACGAGTCCTCTGGTCCTTGAAACTTCAGAGATCTGTGTCATGGACTACGAGTCCTCTGGTCCTTGAAACTTCAGAGATCTGTGTCATGGACTACGAGTCCTCTGGTCCTTGAAACTTCAGAGATCTGTGTCATGGACTACCAGTCCTCTGGTCCTTGAAACTTCAGAGATCTATGTCATGGACTACCAGTCCTCTGGTCCTTGAAACTTCAGAGATCTGTGTCATGGACTACCATGTCCTCTGGTCCTTGAAACTTCAGAGATCTATGTCATGGACTACCAGTCCTCTGGTCCTTGAAACTTCAGAGATCTGTGTCATGGACTACCATGTCCTCTGGTCCTTGAAACTTCAGAGATCTGTGTCATGGACTACGAGTCCTCTGGTCCTTGAAACTTCAGAGATCTGTGTCATGGACTACCAGTCCTCTGGTCCTTGAAACTTCAGAGATCTATGTCATGGACTACCAGTCCTCTGGTCCTTGAAACTTCAGAGATCTGTGTCATGGACTACCATGTCCTCTGGTCCTTGAAACTTCAGAGATCTATGTCATGGACTACCAGTCCTCTGGTCCTTGAAACTTCAGAGATCTGTGTCATGGACTACCAGTCCTCTGGTCCTTGAAAATTCAGAGATCTATGTCATGGACTACCAGTCCTCTGGTCCTTGAAACTTCAGAGATCTATGTCATGGACTACCAGTCCTCTGGTCTTTGAAACTTCAGAGATCTATGTCATGGACTACCAGTCCTCTGGTCCTTGAAACTTCAGAGATCTGTGTCATGGACTACCAGTCCTCTGATCTTTGAAACTGCAGAGACTTGTGTCATGGACTACCAGTCCTCTGATCCTTGACGTTTCATAAAGTGACTCATTTTAGTTAAACAAAATCGTGCTAGCAATACGCCCGCATGCAAAAATGCAATTCTAATAAAACAAAATTTAAATTTAAAGCTCGCTAAAAGCATCGCGTTTAACCATAACGCGTATAGAAAATTTAAGCAAGTTTATTTCTAAAAAGTAAAAAGTTGAAATCATAGCTCAGCAGTTTTTGGTGTTTTGACATTTCGCAGCAGTTCTAAAAGAGATTGAAGAGCTTAAAATATAGTTATGATCCAGATTGCTTCTGAAAGATACATTAAATCAGCTGTCATGACACAAGATTTGTCACTCACAGACAGCGAGCGAACGGGGTATTCAATTCCGGAGTAACTCATTAACCATCAAATGATTCAATTCCAGAGTGACTCATTAACTATCAAATGATTCAATTCCGGAGTGATTCATTAAACATCAAATGATTCAACTCCGGAGTGACTCATTAACAATCTAACAAATGATTCAATTCCGGAGTGACTCATTAACCATCAAATGATTCAATTCCAGAGTGACTCATTAACTATCAAATGATTCAATTCCGGAGTGACTCATTAACCATCAAATGATTCAATTCCGGAGTGATTCATTAACCATCAAATGATTCAATTCCGGAGTGATTCATTAATCATCAAATGATTCAATTCCGGAGTGATTCATTAACCATCAAATGATTCAATTCCGGAGTGATTCATTAAACATCAAAATGATTCAATTCCGGAGTGACTCATTAACCATCAAATGATTCAATTCCGGAGTGACTCATCAACTATCAAATGATTCAATTCCGGTGTGACTCATTAAAAATCAAATGATTCAATTCCGGAGTGACTCATTAAAAATCAAATGATTCAATTCCAGAGTGACTCATTAACCATAAAAAATGATTCAATTCCGGAACCTCCAACAAAAACAATTTTCCTTCAACTCGAAACAAATTTGCCCCTAAAAGCAGAAATATGCACAGGAGATTACTTAATAACAATAAGTAAAGCAAATATAAAAAGCCAGTCAGCATTAACATTTTATTTTTGAAAAAAACTGAAACAAAAAATCCTCAGTTACCTTCAATCACCTGCCAGAAAAATCCTACCATTATCTAAGGGATTTTATCCTCTCTACCGCAACTAGCGCCTACTGGCAGCGTAGATTCCCAGCCCCACGGGGCCCTGACGGTGGCTCTGCTCGGCCCGCCACGCTGCCACGGCCGCCTGGCGCGCTCTCTCGCTGCGGAACGTGTCCAGCTGCGGCCTGGCTGACCGTTCGAATCGAGCCAGTCTCCATGGCAACTGGTGCGCCTGCGGCTGCAGTGCCGACGGGTAAGAGGCGTCCACAGGCAGCAGACGCTGGCGCAGCATCGCCGCCCGAGTCATGGTCGGCTGCGTGAAGTCCGGCTGGAAGGTTTTTTGGTACAAAAATAGTAGAAAAACGCATTTTTCTACTTGCAGTAGGTGAGTTGAAGTTTAACAAATAAAGTTTTAAAATCCGAGTGTAATTTTATGATACTTTTACTAGCAGTAGTGTAGAATGAGTGTGAGAATGGTGAAAGAAATTGATTGATTGCATCAATCATTTGCACCATACGCCAGTCAGCTAAATTATAAAGCAAAAGGACAATCCCTGAAACGACTAAAAGTTCGGGCAACAAATCAAATAGTCAATAATTGAACGTCAACAACCGAATTCAGCAGCCCAAGGTGGCGATAGGAATTTCTGACTCACTCTGACAGCGTCGGTGGCGCTCTTGACGCTGTGTCGGTCGAAACGGCTCTGCTGCCACTCGGTGAAGTAGCGGTTCGACAGAAGCTCGTGCAGCGGGTCGCCAGACCTTGTCGGGGTTTGGAAAAGTGGAGTTTGATGAAAGGAAGTTCGTTTTCTGTTCTTGTAACTTCCAAGTTTACGATTTCTTTGTTTCTTGTTAACTTTAGTTAAAATTTAGCAGAAATAATTATCCGACCAAATATCACCCCCGACATAAAGTCATGTAACTCCTGACCGAAATCACTCCTGACCGAAATCACCACAGACCAAAATCACCTATGACCAAAATCACCCTGACATAAAATCACCCCTGGCCAAAATCACCCTGACCAAAATCACCCTGACCAAAATCACCCTGACCAAAATCACCCTGACCAAAATCACCCTGACATAAAATCACCCCTGGTTAAAATCACCTTGACCAAAATCACCCTGACCAAAATCAACCCTGACATAAAATCACCCCTGGTTAAAATCACCCTGACCAAAATCACTCCTGACCAAAATCACCCTGACCAAAATCACCCTGGCCAAAATCACCCTGACAAAAATCGCCGACAAAAATCACTCTGACCAAAATCACCCTGACCAAAATCACCCGTCAACAAAATCACCCTGACCAAAATCACCCTGACCAAAATCACCCTGACCAAAATCACCCTGACCAAAATCACCCTGACCAAAATCACCCGTCAACAAAATCACCCTGACCAAAATCACCCTGACCAAAATCACCCTGACCAAAATCACCCTGACCAAAATCACTCTGACCAAAATCACCCTGACCAAAATCACCCTGACCAAAATCACCTTGACCAAAATCACCCTGACCAAATCACCTTGACCAAAATCACCCTGACCAAAATCACCTTGACCAAAATCACCCTGACCAAAATCACCTTGACCAAAATCACCTTGACCAAAATCACCCTGACCAAATCACCTTGACCAAAATCACCCTGACCAAAATCACCCTGACCAAAATCACCCCTGACCAAAATCACCCTGACCAAAATCACCCCTGGCCAAAATCTCCCTGACCAAAATCAGAAGGGCACCAAAGCAGGGGCAAGCTAAAAGTGAGCAAAGTGAAGACTCACTGGGTCCTGACCCCGTAGGTCATTGGCACGGGCAGCTGTCTCGTCATCTGCTGCTGCCTCGAAGCCGCCGGAGCCTGAAGCTCGTCGTCAGCCGACAAGTTGGAGTCCCCATTGGCCGAAGGCGGGCAGCTGGGGCCGGAGGCGCCGCCGCGCAGAGCCCGGAAGTCGCTGGCCTGGCGCAGGGAAGCATAGCCCAGCCTGGCCGCCTCCCTGTTGATTGACAGGTAGTTCCGCTGCAGCCGCTGTTTGGGCCGCTTCAGCAAAGCCTGGTAGCTGCCAGCGATGTGCCGGGTCTGATCGAATTGCTGTGGCTGCTGGCGCTGCTCAGCCGAGTCTGGAGTCGTTATTTTTAACAAATTATTTTTACTTCCGAAGGGTATAGATCTAACGTAACTAAAAACGAAGGAAAAGTGGAAAAGCTGGGTGGGGATAGCAACTTCTTTGAGAGCAGTTCTTCTAAATCACCTGGTTCATCAGCTTGATAGGCTTGGAGCCGATCTTTGGGCTCGGCGGCTTCGCCTTCGTAGCCGTTGCAGCAAGCCTGAAATTAGAATTTTGAATGGCGAGAAATAAAAATATTAGAATACAATACAATGACTCCAGTAGGTCCTTACTGCTTGGAGTATGGTAACAGTAGTAGAAATGTTTATGAACAACAAACTTTTTTTAATAACATCTTTAGCTTTTCAACTTTAAGGTCTAAATAAAGAAGATAATGAAATCAAGAATGCGGGATTTTGGCATTGATAGATTTGTCGAGACAATTTTTTTATTTACAAAAAGATATACAGTTTAGAATATAAAAAATGTGTCTGTTCATTGATATCAACAATTCCTTTTTGTTACTTCAAGGCATTAAAAAATTTAAACCTAAGTTTTTTTTACACCTCAATATTGAAGCTAGGACATGAAAAACTGTAATGAAAAAGTGTGAAATACTTATTGGTAGACGAGTTACAGGTTGCCTAGAAGATGCAGCATTATATAGATTTATTGACTTATTGTATTTATAATAAAAAATAGCTAAAAAATAATCGCTAGTAATATATTCTAATGTTATATTATATCATGCATATATTTAGTCGCACATCATAGATTATTTTTATCATTTCTAATAATTTATATGCAATATTAAATGCTGAGAAATTAATACTATTGAACAAATAAGTATACAGTTGTTCCTTGAAAGTTTTGATTGATTTTTATATACTCACTTTTACAATATATTTCATATCAAAAACTGATTTAAAACATTTCGCCCATGTAAGTCTTTTACAGCTTTAGAAGACGCTATAGTAGTTTCTCTCCAATCAATCTCTAAGATTAAATTGTATAATGTTTTGGATCGACTTACAGATGGAGAAATATTTATTTTTATGTTATAAACTTAAACATATTTATTTAAAGTTTTAAATTTAAAAATTTAAAGTTAGTTATTTGAGCGGAATAAATTACAAGACATTGACTGTTTTTGCTGCAGTTGATTCATATGCGCTCATAATATGAGGCACCGTTATTAAGTCAGAAAAAATCATGTTAAGCTGTCTTAACAACACCATTTTTATTAAATCTGTACAACAAATAACTTTTAGAAATTTTAATGCAAAAAATACTGCTGTCAAAAAACTTTTTGACAAATAGCATTTTATTTGTTTATAGTGTCGTAAATTTTTGTTTAACTATCAATATGATTTACGTATATTTCGAAATGTTAAATGCCATTTTATATATTTACGTGGTTTTAAAGTTTTTCAGCTTTGGCAAGGGTCGGAAACCAGAAGTTTTTTAGTACTTTTGTCGATTTTCTTGAACCAGATCTGAATTTTTATTTACCATGCCGGGACAACTGTATACAAGCTAGCCTATAACACAACAACAACAACATAATTTGCGTTCAGCGTCACGGGGCGCGTCTCAGGGACACGTCGCGAATGAACGCCAGGCCGCCGGCCGAATCCAGGCAGTCGACGATACGCCTATACTACCCACATAGTCCTTGATATGTACACATGTACTTGTACTTTGCATTATTGCAATGTAAGGCGCTAGCAAAGCAACGCTGCGTATCGGTGGCTCTGAGCGCGTGGTAGTAGCGCCGCGGTGGCCGCTTCGGCGGACGGTAGAGCGGATCGCGAAGGTTGAGGTCGCAGATGAGGAGCCGGTGATCGGACCGCAGAGCCAGCGGCGTGATGGTGCGGCAGTTGACGGCGCGACGACGCTCACGGAAACGCACGAGCACGTGGTCGAGCTGTGCTTGTCTCCGGGTTGCGTTCCTGCCACGCGCGTTCCGTCGCCTCCGCTTGCAGCCCACTAAGGTTGCGAGACCGCTCAGTGGCTTGCGGACACGGGTGTTAGCCGACACCATGTCCTGCCTCTCCAGGAAGTCCTCCAGTGCCTCGGTGTTGTTGTTCCCGCGTGGCGTCACGAACAGCGACCTCTCGGACCTACGCAGGACTGCGTTCAGGTCTCCGAGGACGACCGCTGTGTCACGCTGCGCCGTCGCCTCTACCTGCACTGAGAGCTGCTCGAAAAACTCTTGAGCCTCGTCAGGGCGTGTGGCAAGGGGCGCGTACGCGCAGAACAGGCGAGCATTCCGACCGCGGAGCCGGACGTCGATCCGAAGCAACCGGGGGGACAGAGAGACGCAGCGACAGCTCTGCTGCAGCCTCGGCCCGATCAGCGCTCCAACTCCTCCACGGCCTCGCTGGTCCGCAGAAGTATAGTAGAGGGTCCACCCGGCGCCCAAGTCCTCACAATGAAGTCCCGGGTCGGCCTTGATAGACACCTCCTGCAGCGAGATGATGTCGCAGCTCAGGTCGTACGCCAGCTTCGCCAGTACCCCTCTACGCCAAGCAGCCTTGAGAGTGCGGCAGTTCAGCGTCCCGACCCGAAGCATGCCCTGTGGTACAGCTTGGGCTCGATGCAGTTGAGCCTCACGGTCCCCGGCGCCACCCGGAGGATCCGAGTGGACCCGCGCGGCAGCTTGACGGGCGGCGCCACGCAGCCGGCCTCGTCGGTTCCGCTCACGCCGGCGCTCAACACGCCGACGGGCGCTCCGCTGCCCTCGCTTGGTCCTGCCGCATTTGGCCGCCGCAGCAGTTAAGCGCGGCTCTCCACTCTGACCACGAGGAGGTAGCGGCATTTATCATGCAATAAATTGAGTCTTCGCAGTAAGAGAACGTCTTTACGGGTCTAAAAACACTTTACGACACTAAAAAAACTGCCTTTCATTCTGTGAGGGCAGTCCTGCAGTCCGAGGCCCTACCGGACCGCCAAAGGGCGGCGCTGTTCCAGACGGTAATCGAGACCGTCCTGCTGTACAACGCCGAGACCTGGACGCTGACGGACTCACTCGAACAGCAAGTCGATGCGGCGCACGCTGGCCTGCTGCGCGCCGCCTTCAACATCGGCGTCGAGCGAGTCACCAACGTGGCACTCTATCGCCGCGCTGGCCTGCCACGTCCAAGTGATCTACTGCGCCGTCGGCGACTCCAGCTCGCAGGCCATCTCATCCGCGCCGAGTCGTACTGCCCACAGCCGGTGCAGGAGGTGCTGCTGCTCACGCTGCAGGCACCCTACCGGCGAGGTCAAGCGCGAACTCGGCGTTATGTCGACTGTCTGCTGGCTGACGCCGGCGCCCCGGACACTGCTGGTTGCGCGGCCTTTGTTCGCGCCCAATCCATGAAGCGCGCCCTGTGACGCTGACTTTTGCCATCTTGACAGCGTATTTTGTTGTTGTTGTTGTTGCAATGTAATTTGCTTTGACAATTGCTGAAGAAAGGACAAAAACCTACGCACAGGAAATTTCAATGATCACTTCAATTGAGGCCGTTTATGCTTTAACCTCAGCTCTATCTGTGACTTATATATGTACAGGTAGTTTTTATCAGCCTCAAAATTACTTTTAATTTTTTTACATGTACAGACTGTTTCGTTAACTACACTGTACTTTCGGAACTTCGGAACCCTTTCCAGCCTTCTGGACTCCTGAAGATCAGATCAGTAATATTGGCATAAAACAGCCAAAAACGCTTACTATATACGTGGTTGAGTCTCAGAAAAGAAAAAAATAATTTAAACTGGATAAGAAGGAATTAGCAAACTAGCTAGTAAATAAATGTTTATCTAGAAAGCATCTGCTTCGCAAAACAGTGTTATAATATATTTACAATACATTTTTGCAATTGAACCTTTTTGCTTTCGTTCCAGCCTAATCAATTCAAGAACAGCGCGAATAAAACAGTATCAATGTCAGTGCAATGTCAGTGTCGCTGCCTCTGGGAATGAAATCTCTTGCAAACTGGATAAAACATTTTGATTGAACGAAACTGTCTATGACATGATATAAATGGAGCTTGCATTAAGAAAGCCTTACGTGAATTATAGCCTAGAATCACCCACCAACTAAAGATCTCCCTAAAGATCTAAAGATCTTGGGTTTAAAAATGCCTTCAATAGTGTTTTCAAAAAACCTGGGCCTATCTCAAGATGCGATCTCTGCGACCACAACGTCAGCTACCGCACCATCCAGAGGTGGACATAAATTAAGTCTAGGGGGGCGAGGCCTGGTGGCTGCACTCATACAGCCCGGGTTACGTCACATTAAAACAGTTCACATCAGTTGGACCATAGACAATTCGTCTTCAAATTGCGTTTAATTTTGTTAAGACTTCCTTGGGAAGCAAAAGACCGCGACGCTTTTATTCATCTTCTCTTCAAAGAAGATTCACTTATATTTGCTAGCCTCAAATCAGGCATGTAATCGCGCGAGTTTAAACGAGGTGGTAATGTGGTGGCAATTATCGCGGGACACCTAGATCGTAGAAGATTTTTTTCGCTTGTGCAGCTTCATTTCGTCATATATTTCAGGTTCGTGCAGATGTAGTGAAGTTCTTAATCAATAGCATCGTCGTGAAAGATTAATACAGTACATCAACTTGGCTCTAGTCTTACACATTTCAAATATTATTTCTTTTTACTTCAAAATACAGTTTACTGAGAAACTTCTCAAAATATTAGCTTCATTTTAACAAAGACAGACTAAAACACTTGCCAAGTTATCAACGGAACAATACGGGAATCTGCAGTACGTAAAGCCCTGCGCAAAAATTAACAGGCCTAAGAAACTGAATTCTTCTGCAGCAGTTTGTGTCTCATCAGCTAAATCTGAAGACATTATTCACAGTTCTATCATCAGACGAATCTCTTTCAGCGACATTGCAACTGCAACAGCGTCCCAGTGGACGTAGTCGGTCCCGTTTCTCTCGCCTCCACTGTAGTAGATCCCATTTGGATTGCAGGTCTCGCAGTAGTTGAACCACCATCCGCTACCACTTCTTATTTTAGCGCAGCAGTCACCATTGCAGTTAGCATCCGTTGTCTGAAACTTCATTCCCCTGTGCACTTTGAGCGAGTCTCCAGAAACATTGGAGCTGTTGAGCAGCAGGCTGTCGTACTGCAGGGCGTAGCCAGTGTCGGGGCCCTCTACGAGGAAGCCACTGTACTCGCAGTGGTAGCTCATGCCGTTGAACCTGACAGCCTCCATTCGCATGGTTCTGCCCACCGGTCGGGTCAGGCCGTGGATCCAGCGCAGGCCTGCGGTGTCAATGGACAGTCGGTCGGTATGAGCTGCAATGACTCTGGCAGTGATTGAGTTTGTATGAGTGCACTCCGTGACTTCTGCAGCTTAATGCTCATACCTGTCCAAAAGTTGTCCTCATTTCCGAAGCCGTTCACGTAGTCGGTCCAGCCTCTGACGAAGTCAACGGAGTCGCTCTTGCGCTGTTGGATGACGAAGAACTTGCGGTGACCGCGGATCGCCAGGCGGTTGTAGTCTGCAATGCATTTGAGACTTTATGTATTGGTTACTTTAAGTAGAAGGGCAGAGTTCAGACAATGGAACATTCGAAAATCCCTCGTTCAGTCTGTTCTGACTCAAGTACTCACCGATCCTGAGCATCGCGCACTCTCCAGCTGAAACCGTGAAGCTGAGCGCCTCCGAGTCCATCACCAGCTTGCAGGCTCCAGTGTGAGACAACTTGGCCAGCCTGCAGAGGGGATTCAGCGAGCACTGCCGACTACAGATGAAGGCTGCGGAAGCAAGAGCGGCCGGCATCGATGAGGCATCGCAGCTGCTCCGGTCGAGAGGGAGGAATCGGCTGCCGCAGTCTGCAGGGTTCGGGACGTTCAGTTTTGATTTCAAGTGACGCTGCAATGCCCAGCGACTTTTTAACAATGCATGTCCATGTAAAACCAGTAAATTTCTTTGCAGTATAATTTTGCAAGTTGTAAATTCTTACCATTAGTCATTGCGCCAACGCTCAGAAGCGTGGAAATGATCAGCAAGCGGTTTTTCATCAGAAAATAGTTAATCGAAATGGTAGGAAACATGAAATCTTGACTACTTTTTGATAAAGTTTTCAAAGTCTACGGAAGCAAGAAAGTTTTTAATTGCAGCATCGCATGGGAGATTTTGTAGCAGTAATCTTGTATCTGATTGGTTGAATTATGAGCGGTAGTTATTGATTGGCTACCAGCCATATGGGCGCTTCGAGACCCTATGCTGGTTCAACGCCTGGGCTACGCATGTCGTCCGTAAAGCCCATATCGCTTTATACCATGCCGTTCCATCAAATGCATCTAAATTTCCTGGATTTGATCAATTCCACTCATACCAACATCTGTTTCACAGCTGAGATCGGTCATAAAACTTTGAACTAGGCTACGCATGTCGGCCGTGAAGCCCATATTGCCTTATTCCATTAAGCAATTCAGTCACTACTTCAAAGACAATCGAGCCGAATGTCACCCATAATTTGGTCAGCTTTGATGTCGAATCTCTATTCACTAATGTTCCACTTGAATTTGCTATTGACCTGGCCTTTCAATATGTTTATTCCGACACAAACATGAATAGACCGCCTTTTGACAAATAAATCTTTCACAAATTATTGAAAATATGCACCAGTGACACCAGTGACCAGTATAAAAGGGAGGCAACAACGAAAACCGCTTGGTGAAACTACAGGTGGCGCAAACGATGCCCAATGCCAAACACAAAGACCAGCAAAAAAACGAGAACGAAGTGAAAAACACCGAGCACGAAGGTTCACGAATGTTAAGAAAAGGAAATAAAACATTACAAAGGCAAGCAAGAAAGGTAAAAGCAAAGCAAACCGACAAGGAAAATGTTTTGAAAGAAAATTAGCTGAGGGCGCATAAGAAAATTAGCGAAAAAACCACGAAGTGGCCCAGTTAGCAAAGCCGCTGAAGCGCCTGAGCCATCTTCTTGGCAGCTCGGAAAGATAAGTCACTCCCAGGTAGGTGTAGGCGCCTGCTGCCTAGGGCTGGCATGATATTTGTTTTTACTCCTGGTGTGCATATGCGATGTACATCCAATATGATTGATTTTCTGTTTTTAGTGTACGAATTTTCAGCTTCAGGGTCGCTGCTAAATATACAAATCGATCGCACAGAGCCTATATTGAATTGAGGCTTTTTCGGCTACACATAACGCATAAATCTCTCTCTCTCACTCTCTCTCTCGACTTCGCTCTCTACAGTAGGTAGCACCGAACCGCGTCGCTGCGCCAGCCACTGACAGCCTTGATCTCATCTTCGGCCAGCCCAGCTGCAGGCACCACGTAGCGCCGCCCCGCTGCAGGCTGTGCGCTGAGTACAGCACTCCTGAGCCTTGAAGTCCAGCGCAGCGGAGGGAATTTCGGGGGTAGCGCACGAAGTTAGAAGCTGACAGGTTGACCCGCTTTGAGCCGCTTGACACTGAGAAGAGCGGGGTGGACGGAGCTGAGACGCCATTAACACGAAGGTGTGGCATCATGGCTTCCGTCGGGCAGAGTGGGTGGCCACCGGACAGTTTCGGCAGCAGCACGCGGTGCACCCGGGCTCCGAACTGGTTGGTTTTGCTGTGCCTCAGGCTCAGAGCCAGGCCGGATGACACTTGCTGTCAGGTCCCTTCGCTGCTTCAGGCAGCTTCGTCGCAGAAAACGTCAATGCGATAGCCAAAAAGCTGGCTACCCTAGAAGATTACCGAGAAAAGGACGGTCACAGCCTCCATGTAATTAATAGGAAGATTTTCGTATTCAGCCTCAGCATCAGCTGACCAGTTGAAGTAGAGCCAGTCCCGGCAACCATTCGCATCTTGGAGAATAGCAGTACCTCCTAGGCCGCAAGCATCTGCCTCGATGGTCGACGCCTTTCCAGCGCAAGGCTTCACCAGAGCAAGCAGCTGTGCAGTGGAGTGTTCATCTTGATTCGATGACTCAGGCGTTTCAGCGACTCGGCAGCGTTAACGAGGTCCCTCAGGAAAGGCCTCCCGTGAGGTACAACCTGCGCAGCCCAGTTCAGTTTGCCTATCACTCTCCGCAGCATCCGCTTGGAAAGCCTCGGCTTCGCCGTTAAGCTTCGCCAGGCAATCTTTCAGGCGGTAGCGACATCGTTCCAGCCACAGAGTCGAATCTGATTCCCAAGAAAACCATGCACTTGAATCGGTGGCACACATTTCCCTTCGTTGATCTCAAAACCGAGGCGCACAATGAGACTCTTGAGCTCCGAATAGAAGTCCCTGCATTCAGTCAAGGAACCGCAGAAGGCAAAATCATCAATGTAGGCCTCCGTGTTATAGAAACCATCATGAGTCTGATGGCAGAGCTCAGCTTTTGGAAACAGTAGACGGAAGCCGCTGCTCCGAACGGAAGCCTGGTGTCTATGAGGTAGACTGGTTCGCGGCTATCAGGAGGCAAGCACTTGATGCCAGCGAGCATCTGATCATCAGGGTGGATCCCGCACGAACGGTAGGCTTGGCTAAGGTCAACCTTACACATGTAAGAGCCAGGACGCAGTCTTCTGCTGAAGTTCGTAGCGGATGTCAAACGGAACTTTGAAGGCATCGAGTAGTAGTCGTTAACTGCGAGTCCCTCGGGCCCGCTGCAATCGTGAATGAGTCGCACTGAGGCGAATCCAGGCTTAGGAATGGCTCTCAAGGCACTGACAATTTGTGGCTTGATGCCAGCGGCGATACCGACCGCACAGAACTTCTTTCTGGATCTGTAAATCGGCCTGGTTAATGTTGGCCTTCAAGGAATAATAGTTTTCCAGTTCAATGTTTGGCTGGGGATCACTGCGTGCTTTGTTAGTTATGCGGAATCCATGAGTTACACCGCGAGAACAGCGGCACAGCGCCACCCACCCCAACGCCACACACCCACCCCCCAGGGGTGGAGTCAAGCAACCCCCTCCCAGCCAATCGCAAACGCCGGTTAGCCCACACCGTGCAAGCCGGCTAGGCGAACCGGTCATTAGACACAAACTGCTGCAGTACATGTAGAGTTCAGGCCTTGCTAAACGCCTGGATGATCAGTTCTTGTTACTTTATGCGCAGATTTTTTTCGCAGTTCCTTGTTGTTTTGGTCTATCTTTGTTGAAATAGAATTCATATTTTGAGAAGTTTCTTAGTCCACCGTATACTGAAGTAGAGGAAATAAAATCAGCGAGACCAGAGTCAAGTTTATGCATCGTATAAAACTTCATAACAATGCTCTCAATCCAGAACTCCACCGGAGAGCAGTTCTAGCTCCGCCCTGAGCTGCTCAAGCGAAAAAGTCTCCTAAGACGTCTTGTTTGTTGTCGCACGGAACCTTAGAAAGCACGCGGATTTCACGCCACCGGTTCGCGATAATCACCTTATTTAATCCCGCTATTAGATCCCTGATTCAAGGCTGGCGAATACAAGTGAATCTTCTTTGGAGAAGATAATGTTGGACGATGAAAGCGATCTTTCGCTTCCCAAGGAGTTCAAATAGGAAATCTAAACAAATGAAATGCAATTTGAAGACGAATTGTCTATGGTCCGATAGAGCTGAAGTTTTCATGTACTTTTGAATACGGCTCGTCGAAAAACAAACTGAAAAAAACGTTAGCGCAAGCATATAGCATGTGAACAGCAAGGAACGCCAACGCCAACGCCAACGTCAACAGCAAGGACTTGATCAACTCAAGTTTTTGAGTAGTTCTTAGTGAAAAGCTTAATTTGATGCACCACTACGCAAATAAATGTCATGATAGTTATCCGAATTCTAATTACTTACATGTACATGTAATAAAAAAACATTGAATGTCAGTCACTGAAGTTAACCATTGAAGCCGCAATTGGAACCCGAGGAACCTTTTGCATGTATCTGTTTAGAAGTCCTTCTTTCCAGTTAGATTCCCAGTAAATAAGCGTTGTCCCCCCACCCCATCTTGTGACCCGTTATAGAAATCGATAATTTTGCTTCAGAGCGACAAAAAATAGCTGTGCATGCGGCGCCAAAATGAGCGCTGACAATACCGATTCTGAAAATAATGCAATGTAGGAATTTTGTCATGTACATGTAGAATTCTTGGCTTCGTCCCCCCCACCCCCACCATCAAATCCGTGGCGACGTCCCTAGCAGACACGTTCGTTTGCAAAACACAAGCTTTCTAGATCAAAGTTTACAATATGTTTTGCTTCCTTCTTATCTTTTTGCTTGCTTTTCTACGACTCAAGCCCCGCTGAAAGCTTTTTTGCTGTTTGTCTATGGCACTAAGCGTGTGCCAGGAATTCGTTTATGATCTTCATAAATTGTAGAAAGCCCACACCGTTTCCCAATTTTTGTGTCACTTTTTAAACCGTTTTTTTCATGGAGTGAGTCAGGAAGCTCTTGTTTACCTTCAAGGCTAGCTATAGAGTCTATTCGTATTTGAATGTATTTTTATGACTTCAGCATTGTCTATTGGGATAGCTTGGTGCATTAGTTGATCAAACACCACAGGCTCTACTTGTATTTGATTCTGCTTTTAATACATTTGCTTAATTTAGCATGCAGTTCCAGTTTGAATATTATCCATAAATACATGTTAGTGTCACCATGCGGAGTATGATAAATCGAGCGGACAGAATACCTGTAGCTCTGCCAAAGTACCCTGGAGGTGCTGGGCCATTACATATGTACATGTAGTGTTTTGGACTCGCACACAAAAATAGACTCATGCAATATAGTCTCATGCATAGACTCATCAGAAAATCTGCATACAGAAATTTGCAGATTTTTAATAAGTGTTTTTTTCATCTCGGGGCTCTACATTCGTACATGCAATCGAGTTCAGAATCTAGTGAGGAAAAAATTACAGGTTTGCCTGATTTGTTATTGATGCTCACTGGCCAATTTCGTAGTTAACATTTTATTTCAATCAAAATGGCTTCAGAGCGGAGAAGCTGGGTTCAATCGGAGCTTGATAAGACCATTTGAGTCTTTTAAAAACGCGTGTCAAAATTTGGCATCGTAAACAATGTCAAATTGAACTCAATTTTGCAGCCTGCTTGTTGAGTATCTAATTGTGAATTTTCGATTCTAAGTTGCCAATAAGTTCAATATTGGTTATCGAGTTACAGTTCTATCATCAGTCGAATCTCTTTCAGCGACATTTCAAATGCAACAGCGTCCCAGTGGACGTAGTCGTTTTCGCGTCTCTCGCCTCCACTGTAGTAGATCCCATTTGGATTGCAGGTCTCGCAGTAGTTGAACCACCATCCGCTACCACTTCTTACTTTAGCGCAGCAGTCACCATTGCAGTTGGCGTCCGTTGTCTGAAACTTCATTCCCCTGTGCACTTTGAGCGAGTCTCCAGAAACATTGGAGCTGCTGAGCAGCAGGCTGCCGTACTGCAGGGCGTAGCCAGTGTCGGGGCCCTCCACGAGGAAGCCACTGTACTCGCAGTGGTAGCTCATGCCGTTGAACCTGACAGCCTCCATTCGCATGGTTCTGCCCACCGGCCGGGTCAGGGCGTGGATCCAGCGCAGTCCTGCGGTGTCAATGGGCAGTCGATCGGTATGAGCTGCAAAGGGACTCTGACAGCGATTGAGTTTATGACTCAATGACTTCTATAGCTTCATACCTGTCCAAAAGTTGTCCTCATTTCCGAAGCCGTTTACGTAGTCGGTCCAGCCTCTGACGAAGTCAACGGAGTCGCTTTTGCGCTGTTGGATGACGAAGAACTTGCGGTGACCGCGGATCGCCAGGCGGTTGTAGTCTGCAATGCATTTGAGATTTTATGTACTGGTTACTTTAAGTAGAATAGCAAAATTCAGACAATGAAGCATTCGACCATCACTCGTTCAGTCTGTTCTGACTCAAGTACTCACCGATCCTGAGCATCGCGCACTCTCCAGCTGATACCGTGAAGCTGAGCGCCTCCGAGTCCATCACCAGCTTGCAGGCTCCAGTGTGAGACAACTTGGCCAGCCTGCAGAGGGGATTCAGCGAGCACTGCCGACTACAGATGAAGGCTGCGGAAGCAAGAGCGGCCGGCATCGATGAGGCATCGCAGCTGCTCCGGTCAAGAGGGAGGAATCGACTGCCGCAGTCTGCAGGGTTCGGGACGTTCAGTTTTGATCTCAAGTGACTCCGCAATCACAAGTTTTTTTCTGCAATCCCCTGTGTCTTCTCTGCAGTCCCCAGTATCTTCTCTGCAATCCCCAGTGTCTTCTCTGCAATCCCCAGTGTCTTCTCTGCAATCCCCAGTGTCTTCTCTGCCATCCCCAGTATCTTCTCTGCAATCCCCAGTGTCTTCTCTGCAATCCCCAGTGTCTTCTCTGCAATCCCCAGTGTCTTCTCTGCCATCCCCAGTATCTTCTCTGCAATCCCCAGTGTCTTCTCTGCAATCCCCAGTGTCTTCTCTGTCATCCCCAGTGTCTTCTCTGTCATCCCCAGTGTCTTCTCTGTCATCCCCAGTGTCTTCTCTGCAATCCCCTGTGTCTTCTCTGCAATCCCCAGTGTCTTCTCTGCAGTCCCCAGTGTCTTCTCTGCAGTCCCCAGTGTCTTCTCTGCAATCCCCAGTGTCTTCTCTGCAATCCCCAGTGTCTTCTCTGCAATCCCCAGTGTCTTCTCTGCAGTCCCCAGTGTCTTCTCTGCAGTCCCCAGTGTCTTCTCTGTCATCCCCAGTGTCTTCTCTGCAATCCCCAGTGTCTTCTCTGCAATCCCCAGTGTCTTCTCTGTCATCCCCAGTGTCTTCTCTGCAATCCCCAGTGTCTTCTATGCAGTCCCCAGTGTCTTCTCTGCAATCCCCAGTGTCTTCTCTGCAATCCCCAGTGTCTTCTCTGCAATCCCCAGTGTCTTCTCTGCAGTCCCCAGTGTCTTCTCTGCAGTCCCCAGTGTCTTCTCTGTCATCCCCAGTGTCTTCTCTGCAATCCCCAGTGTCTTCTCTGCAATCCCCAGTGTCTTCTCTGTCATCCCCAGTGTCTTCTCTGCAGTCCCCTGTGTCTTTTCTGCAGTCCTCAGTGTCTTCTCTGCAATCCCCAGTGTCTTCTCTGCAATCCCCAGTGTCTTCTCTGCAGTCCCCAGTGTCTTCTCTGCAGTCCCCAGTGTCTTCTCTGCAATCCCCAGTGTCTTCTCTGCAGTCCCCAGTGTCTTCTCTGCAATCCCCTGTGTCTTCTCTGCAGTCCCCAGTGTCTTCTCTGCAGTCCCCAGTGTCTTCTCTGCTTGACTCACCATTTCGCAATGTGTGCGATTGCTCCGATCGCACGCAGATGCAGATGAATAAACAGAGTGTTAACAATCCTAGTCGAACCATCAAGCTAATGTTTATTAATATTATATGTAGTTTCTTATAATTGTTGGTTGTTCGACGATTTTAGGAGCGCGAATCCTGCCGCATGTGTGCGACTGGTGGATTTTTATAAATTTTTATCCTCTGCAAATTATGAGCAAACATCTTTGAGTATCTGCTTTACGAGAAATGTTTCACCCACATAAGCTAAAAATGCCAATTAGTCAAAATCCTCATTAATGGCGACATGTAGCCTGCAGTTCTCAGGGATGGAATTCTGTCTGCAATGATGGGAGCGATGCTGCATCGAGAAAAGCTGCTGATCATTTTCCGTGAAATCTGCACACAAGCCTCACTCCTGGCGCCTTCAAAGTTTCTGCAATGTTTTTCACCTTTCGTTCATTGCAAAACTGCACGATGGGAGAGTGATGGAGTTTTAACTTGATGATGGCTGTAGGTTTGCAATATTCGGTTTCTGTTTAGCTTCTGAGAAATGAAACTGATGTTGCTTAGCGCAGCCACGGAAGCTGGCAAATGACACGAGTGTATCGATACTTGCGACTTTCGAGCGCTAATTTACATCCGCACTACATTCTACTTATATGTCTCCTTGGAAAGTATATTTTGTATAAAATATTATGCGAAAAAATATATTCGTAGCTCATAAGTTCAGTAAAGCTTTCAGTGACGGCTTAAAGCTTATCAAACTCTTACTACGAGAGTAAATTGCAGATTCTGGTCAGATCTCGCTGGGTTTTTGGCTGGGGTTAAGCCGCAGAGACCATGGTAACAAGAAAAGTTGCTTAATTGATGCATTACGAGCGTAAGCCAGAATCATTGCTTGGAGTACCCTTGAATGAGAAGGTTTGGAATTTTTTAAAGGAGTCAGAAGCATATGCGGACAGCTCTAAGTCTACAGGTGTCAAAGAGCTAAGTCTACAGGTGTCAAAGAGCTAAGTCTACAGGTGCTAAAGAGCTAAGTCTACAGGTGTCAAAGAGCTAAGTCTACAGGTATCAAAGAGCTAAGTCTACAGGTGACAAAGAGCTAAGTCTACAGGTGTCAAAGAGCTAAGTCTACAGGTATCAAAGAGCTAAGTCTACAGGTGTCAAAGAGCGAAACACTGCTCATGCAAACTTTCGGCGCTGTTACGGATTCTTTCTGTAAGCTGCTCATTGAGCCAACATGGTAGGAGCGTATGGTCTGTATGTTAGTCACCAAAAGGTTTGGATTATTCTATAAATCCGTCCCGACGTTGAACCTCCACTGTTACGTCCTCTACAAAGAATATCACGCATTAGAAAGTCAGAAATATGAGCATACAAGTACATGTACTACGAGTATGGCGTCAGTTGCTTGCAGCCAATGAGAGTTTAGCTACTGTCGCAAATTTGCGCTGATAAAACCACCACGTAGGTCCCGCAAATGTTTCTTCACTTGAGTCATCACTGCTCTAAATTAATGCAAAAACAAACTGCAGCAAACATGAAGAATATCCGAACACTTCTGTGTCTTCTGTTTCAGCTTCAACACTTTTTGAGCGCTTTCAGTACCCCAAATAGCAAGTAAAAGTGATTCCTAGCAGTATTCTGCGTATTTATAACTATAGGTTGAATAAAACTATAAAATGAGGCATAGAAGTCTTCAGTATTCGCTTTATTATAACAAATACGGATTGCCCCGAACCCTGCAGACTGCGGCAGCCGATTCCTCCCTCTCGACCGGAGCAGCTGCAATGCCTCATCGATGCCGGCCGCTCTTGCTTCCGCAGCCTTCATCTGTAGTCGGCAGTGCTCGCTGAATCCCCTCTGCAGGCTGGCCAAGTTGTCTCACACTGGAGCCTGCAAGCTGGTGATGGACTCGGAGGCGCTCAGCTTCACGGTTTCAGCTGGAGAGTGCGCGATGCTGAGGATTGGTGAGTGCGGGAGCGTGCTTGAGTCATTCATAGCTGAGCGTTGAGCTAAGTCTTAAGTCTGAGACTTAAGTCTTATGGATCAATGAGATCTCATATTTTTGGTGCCGATAGTAACGATATCAGTTGGATGTTAGAATACCAAATGACGTTCCGACCACTCATGCAGTTATTCGTCAGGACCTGAAGCTCAACGGGAGCTTATCGAAACCCCCCATTGTTTAAGCACGGTTGAATTTCATGTAGAGCAAACTGCTTAGCTATAAGCCCTGTAGTTGGCGATCAGTTTCAGGTAGAAACCTAATGGTAAAAGGTTTGCTCCAGCCAAACTGTACTGAGAACTCCTTGAGTTGCCCAGTTCTGCAGCTTTCTCTGCCGGATAATCGGAGATCGTTTTAAGTTGATGGTGTCGATGCTTCATCAGATGGATTGACTGAGAGTACTCGTTAGTGATAGATCGATTGCAATATCAGCTGTCTCCATAGAAACTAATGGATTTGAATGAATGACATCGATCATTTATAATGCTTTTATGTAAGTCATTGGAAAGATCATAGCCGTCATCAAAAGCCTTTTAGTAAAGTATATCACACACACTAAAGCTGCGCATTAACTTCGAGTACGTCGTAGGAGTCCTTCCATTGCGAGGAAAGAGCAGTTGAGCAAGATTATCAAAGCTGCGAGTATTTTGGCAGAATGTTGTTGTGTTACTTGAATGTTCCTTGCTTTGTCCATTGGAAGTAACACTTCCGTCGTTACTGTTTGTCAGCAAACTGTCGCACTACACGTGATGCGGGAATGCCGACGACTGGGGTCGCACGAACGCACAGTCCTTCGTGACCGAATGTCTGGACTGTCCCTAAAGAACGAACGTAACAGTGAGACACATGACTTCCGTGCTTCTGCTGGTGCAATACGGCTCTGCTGCGAACACTGCTAGAGCCAATTGGAATGCTATGCCGAGAGCACAAGCGTCCACGCTAGCCAATCAGAATTCACAAGCCGGCCCGTCGAGCTTAACGGCAGGCAGGGCAGGTGGCTAACTACACGGCTAACAGAGGTCATCCGGAAATGTAACCATGCAACGTGGGGCTGTATATAGCCTAAGTGGTTAGAGCGTAGGACTCACGACTTGAAGGTCGGAGGTTCGATTCCCGATCCTTCAGCAAGACGCTTAACTCTGCATTGCTTCAGTTCACTCAGCTGTAAAATGGGTGCCAGCATTAGCTGGGGTAATTGAGGGTGTGTGGCGACCCCCCAGTTCTTGGACTGAACAGCCGTACGCAGCCTTCAGATGCGCCGCGCAATAGCTGCGACTGAGCTGTCGGTTGCACATCTGGCCCTAATTGGGGTAGGCGTAATTAGTTACTTTTATTATTATTATTATTATTACTAACCAATTAGACTTTACAGTACGGACACAAAACTTGCAGCATATGTACATTAAGATCATATTTAAATAACAACAATTTGACAATTTCAAATTTTCCGTGTTTTACAGATTACAGCCGACTAGCGATCGGAGGCAGCAGGAACTTTTACATATTTCAGCAGCGCGAGAGCAATTCGGTTGACTTTGTGAGAGGCTGGACCGAGTACGAGAATGGCTTTGGTGATGAAGCTAACTTTTGGATAGGTGCGTGATCGTGATGGTATAATACTGTTTCTTTAAAATAGGTCGTTTATTGAATCAGTGAATGCTCAAACAGTTCAAAACTAATGAACAATGATCAACTATATGAAGCTTGTCAGCAAGATATAGGCTGACAGCCTTGAAGACAGCTAGAATTCCTTCAAAAAGATCAGTTTTGTGCCGATTACAAGTCATCGATTAAGTTGATTAAAATCAGTGCTACATGTACACGTCAGTAATTACTGCATGAACCCTGACTTCTGTTCTTAATTCCCAATACTGCTGCTGCTGCTGCTGCTGCTAGAGATTCGCAGTATCTGTGCAAAATCGCTTTCTTGAATTTGCTAGTTCTCATGCAGTCTTAGGCAAAACTATGTTGGGAAAAGGAGCGTATACTGCAGAAGTCACTGAGCACTCATACAAACTCAATCGCTGCCAGAGTCCCTTGCAGCTCATACCGACCGACTACCTATTGACACCGCAGGCCTGCGCTGGATCCACGCCCTGACCCGGCCGGTGGGCAGAACCATGCGAATTGAGGCTGTCAGGTTCAACGGCATGAGCTACCACTGCGAGTACAGTGGCTTCCTCGTAGAGGGCCCCGACACTGGCTACGCCCTGCAGTACGGCAGCCTGCTGCTCAACAGCTCCAATGTTTCTGGAGACTCGCTCAGTGCACACAGGGGAATGAAGTTTCAGACAACGGACGCCAACTGCATTGGTTACTGCTGCGCTAAAGTAAGAAGTGGTAGCGGATGGTGGTTCAACTACTGCGAGACCTGCAATCCAAATGGGATCTACTACAGTGGAGGCGAGAGAAACGGGACCGACTACGTCCACTGGGACGCTGTTGCATTCGAAATGTCGCTGAAAGAGATTCGACTGATGATTGAACTTTGAGATCAGATTGAAGTTTTTGCAATAGGACGCATTTTGTTCTAAGAAATCCTAACATTTTCGATAATTCAAATCCCCACCTAAATAACAGTTACACGAATAGTTTGTTTTAATACACCATTTGTTTTAACGTAGTAATTTTTGTTTTAGTGGATTTAATAATTTGTTTTAACTAAATGTTTGTTTAAACGAATGTAGCGCGAGCCAATAGAGAGAGTTTTCAGTTAGTATAAATATAAGGCGAAAAAGTAAACATTTTCTTTAACTCCTTCGTTGGGTTCCATACTCAGTAACCTAGAAATTAAGATTTCTCTGGTTTTACTGTCTTCGTTATTTAAGCAGGATTGCAAGTTTGGAAAGACCGTGTTGGATAGAAAGTGCGTTTTGCCAGTGCAGTTAAGCACGGATTGCCGAACAAGCGTTTTGCTAAGTAATAAGGGAGGATTGCCCAGTAAAAAAAGAGGATTGCCCAGTAAAAAGGGAGGATTGCCCAGTAAAAAGGGAGGATTGCCCAGTAAAAAGGGAGGATTGCCCAGTAAAAAAGGGAGGATTCTCCAGGAATAGATCTAGGCTGTTACAAGCGTGATGCAGTATCGAGTCGGGAAGACAGTATAAAGCCGGAAACCCCTCGGTCAGTGGAACGCCGTGCTTGGACTGAGTAGTTTAGAAATTAGTTGTAATTAGTATACATGTAGTAGTCAGCAGTGTCTTGCCGCTCGGGCACTGAAGCTACCAGGGTAACTCGTACTGACGATAGCCCATATACGCGTACATATAGGTAAAATTATAAGGATTCTTAGGTTAGAAATAATAGATTTAGTAGTAAAATCTAGTGATTAAACTGGTGGATTCAGACAGGGAGTAAATACATCTGTGGACGGTATGTGCTGCGAGCTGATTGATTGATTCAAGAGTTCGAAAGTGGTTTTAATGCTCGTACCTGAATTCGAGAAATCATAAAGATTTCAATTCTACTCATTGTTGAGGAATCCCGGGCTTTAAAAGCCTGACAAATTTGTTTTACATGCATGCTTGGGGCATCATTAAAGTCTTTTAAGATTCAAAAGATTCGGGACAGCCATTGGGCGATACGCGTACGAGTGAAAAGTATTTAATGGCGAAGGAAAATTTGGAAGGTTACTTAAAAGACGTGACCAAGCATACATGTATACATGTAAAACTACTGCAGGGCCGACTGTACAATTGCTAGTAGGACAAATAAACTAAGATGGAACTAAATGACTAACACTTGTAGCAGAGGCAAACACTAGCAGCAGGCGAACAGGGAGATTGAAACAGTTGGAAGATGCTTGACCGAGGCGAGAGCCACGCTATGCGTGTGTTTGGAAATATAGAGCCAAATTAATATTGATCATGCAACTATTTGCGAAAACGTTCTAAATACATGTACATGTACACACACTTAAGCACAAAGGATAAAGGATAAAGTGGTCCAGGTGTGGGGGCCACCAACGCAAAACTACAGACGAGATAGCTAAAAAAACAAATAGTGTCTGTTTTTATGCATAAATCTGACACCAACTTCAGCGCCGTGGAAAGCTCCGATTAATCATATACATGTACATGTAATTGTCAAGCACTACTCAAGTAGAATTGGACTGGAAACCTCGTTTCTTGGAACGCAGAATCCAAGAATTTCTATAACAAGGACTGTACCCACCACACTGTATATTAGCTATATACAGGGGTACTTTGATTCTAAACTCAGAAACCAATCGCCGAATTATCTTGACTGTAGTGTCTGTACATTAACACAGATTAGCTATACTTTCACGCAATGAACAAAAAATGACACCTTCATGATGTACCGAGTAGACTACATGGGCCTGATATACATGTACATTTTTCAAATTTAACTTTCGGTGCAGATCCAAAACATTTTTGAGTTCAGAGCAACTTAAAATAAAACGCCTATAAAAGGTAAAATCAAGAAAAAAAATTGGACCAGCCGAGAATGGACCCTGGCTTCGATCCTCTTAGTCCTAGATCTCGCCACTGACCACATTCAGCTTTTACTAGCAATCTTCGCCCCCCGTTGGGGGACATCTGTATAGAATCTCTGTTCTCTACAAGTAACAAAAAGATAGCCAAATAAAGCCTTCACAAAGAAAACACAAAATACTCAAATGAAGTGCAATGCAAAAAGAAATCATCCCAAGACAGCAAGCATCCCCCAGATAGCAAGCATTTCCCAGATTGCAAGCATCCCCAGATAGCAAGCATCCCCCAAATAGTAAGCATCCCCCAGATAGCAAGCATCCACCGGACAATAAGTAGCTAGTGCGACAATTTCCTTAGCATTATAGTGGCTCCTTTAAAATTCGCTTACTTTTACGTTTGAAATTGTGTATCTTTTATGTTTGACATAGTGGCTCTTTAATGTTTGACATGGTGGCTCTTTTATGTTGACATGGTGGCTCTTTAATGTTTGACATGGTGGCTCCCTATGTTGACATGGTGGCTCTTTTATGTTGACATAGTGGCTGTTCTATGTTTGACGTTGTGGCTCTTCTATGTTTGACATTGTGGCTCTTCTATGTTTGACAAAGTGGCTTTTTAATGTTTGACATGGTGGCTCTTAAATATTAGACATGGTGGCTCTTTTATGTTTGACATGGTGGCTCTTCTATGTTTGACATGGTGGCTCTTTATTGTTTGACATGGTGGCTCTTTAATGTTTGACATGGTATAGCTCTTTTATGTTAGACATGGTGGTTCTTTATGTGTGACATGGTCGCTCTTTTATGTTCGACATAATGGCTCTTTTATGTTTGACATGGTGGCTCTTTATTTTTTGACATGGTGGCTCTTTATTGTTTGACATAGTGGCTTTTTAATGTTCTACATGATGGCTCTTTAATGTTTGACATGGTGGCTCTTTAATGTTTGACATGGTGGCTCCTTAAAGTTAGACATGGTGGCTCTTTAATGTTCGAAATGGTGGCTCTGTAATGTTAGACATGGTGGCTCTTTAATTTTTGACATGGTGGCTCTTTAATGTTGACCTGGTGGCACTTTACTGTCTGCAATGATGGCTCTTTAATGTTTGACTTGATGGCTCTTTAATGTCTGACATGGAGTCACGTATATGTTGGACATTGTGGCTCTTTAATGTTTGACATGGTGGTTCTTTAATGTTTGACATGGTGGCTCTTTAATGTTTGACATGGTGGCTCTTTAATGTTCGACATGGTGGCTCTTTAATGTTCGACATGGTGGCTCTTTAATTTTAGACATGGTGGCTCTTTAATGTTCGACATGGTGGCTCTTTAATGTTTGACATGGTGGTCCTTTTATGTTTGACATGGCGGCTCTTTTATGTTTGACATGAGGGCTCCTTAATTTTTGACATGGAGTCACATATATGTTGGACATGGTGGCTCTTTAATGTTCGACATGGTGGCTCTTTAATGTTTGACATGGTGGCTCTTTAATGTTCAACATGGTGGCTCTTTAATGTTTGACATAAATTCACATATATGTTTGACATGGTGGCTCTTAAATGTTTGACATGGTGGCTCTTTAATATTTTACATGGTGGCTCTTTTATGTTCGACATGGTGGCTCTTTAATATACTACATGGTGGCTCTTAAATGTTTGACATGGTGGCTCCTAAATTTTTGACATGGTGGCTCGTTATGTTTGACATGGTGGCTCTTTATGTTCGACATGGTGGCTCTTTATGTTCGACATGGTGGCTCTTTAATGTTTGACATGGTGACTCTTTAATGTTCGACATGGTGGCTCTTTAATGTTTGACATAAAGTCACATATATGTTTGACATGGTGGCTCTTAAATGTTTGACATGGTGGCTCTTTAATATTTTACATGGTGGCTCTTTTATGTTCGACATGGTGGCTCTTTAATATTCTACATGGTGGCTCTTAAATGTTTGACATGGTGGCTCCTAAATTTTTGACATGGTGGCTCGTTATGTTCGACATGATGGCTCTTTATGTTTGACATGGTGGCTCTTTAATGTTCGACATGGTGGATCTTTTTTGTTCTACATGGTAACTCTTTTATGTTTGATACGGTGGCTTTTTAATGTCTGACATGTTGGCTTTTTATGTTTGACATGGTGGCTCTTTAATGTTCGACAAAGTGGCTCTTTAATGTTTGACATGGTGGCTCTTAAATGTTTGACATGGTGGCTCTTTAATGTTCGAAATGGTGGCTCTTTTATGTTCGACATGGTGGCTCTTAAATGTTTGACATGGCGGCTCTTTAATGTTCGACATGGTGGCTCTTCTATGTTTGACATGGTAACTCTTATGTTCGATATGTTGGCTCTTCTATGTTTGAAATTGCGCTTCTTTGATGTTTAGCAGTTTTGTTGTGTTTTTAAGGTGTTTTAATAAAAAAATCTCTTTGCACTACTAAGATTCGAACCCAGGTCACTACATTAGCATTCCAGTCTGTTCGCATCAGGGCTTTCTTTTTTCAATTAAATTATGAATTGTGGCCCTTATAATTCAATTCTTACAGCAAGTCAATTGGAGTAAAAAGTTATGACATAATCAATTTCTCAGTCAGCCAGTATCAGTCTCAATTCAAGTTAGCAATATGGTTACGCAATTTTAATCAAGTCTTGTGCGCATTTCTTCGACACTGTTTTCAACTTGTTGTGATGCAATCTTTATCACAATTGAAATTCAGTCAGTCAGTTTTTTCTATCGCATTTTTACAATGCATTTCAGGTCGAAATAGCTGCTTGACCTTTGCAAAAAAGCATGTTTTTCGAATATTTAATCCCTTTAAAATTGAGCAATTTCTTAGCCAAAATGCATGTACCGTGCCAGGAAAATTTCTGATCAAATGGTGCAAGTTTGAAGAAAATCGGTTGAGCCAATTTTTCTGAAATCTATCGCATAGCTACAAACAACTCATTTTTAGGATATAGGACTAGCAATCTACGCCCCCCGTTGGGGAGCCAAAGAAATGCAATACACGTTTTTTTAATAAGCTACATGTAGCCTTGAAATCTTAAAAAATCTCCTGTCAAACTTCTAACCCTAACCAAAACCCTAAATTCAATATTTTGTCCATGAGTTTTTGCATGATCGATGCTTCTATGATTTTTGGCATGACGCTTCCATTGTTTTTGCATGACGCTTTCATTATTTTTGCATGATGCTTCCATAATAAACATTTTTAATAAGCTACATGAGCTAAGTTATAAGCTACCCTAACCCTAACCCTAACCCAAATCTTAACGCAATAACCCTGAACCTAACCTTAAACCTAAACCCTAATACCAACCCTAACACTAACCCTACAGCCTGACATCTGCATAAGTTTGTGAAGCGCTAGTAGTATTTTTTAGCTTAGTATCTTAGCGTTAGGGAGCCAAAATTGCAGTACAAGTTTTGTAATAAACTACATGTAGCATATCTTTGTAATATACCTCAGAAGTCCCTTGTAAGCCTTGAAATGTCAGTAATTCCCCCACAAGCTTTAACAAATCAACTCCCCCCTTGACATCTCAGCGATGCCCCCAAAAAGCCTTGAAATCTAAAAAAAATCTGTCAACCTTCTAACCCTAACCCTAACCCTAGCCTAACCCTAACCCTAACCCTAACCCTAACCCTAACCTAAACCTAAAGCATTGAAATTTCAGTAATTCTGAGTCATTATAGCACTACTACAGCATTATAGCGATTCCCTGCAAGCCTCGATATCGTACGAATTCCCAAATGAATCTCTTAACTTCGACAGGAAGCTTTTTTTTACATTACATTTAAATTTTTTACATTATGCTTTTTCTATCAGCGAGCCCTGAGGAGCCAACAAATAATGCAATAAAAAGTTTTCAATAAACTACATGTAGCTTCTGACTTAAGCCTTGAAATCTCATTTATACCCCCATGAGCCTTGACATCTCAGCTATTCCCCCGTAAGACTTGACATGTCAGCGATGCCCCCATAAATCTTGAAATCTAAAAAATCCCCATATCAACCTTGAAACCCGAAAAAATATAACCCTCAACACACACCTGACCTAAACCTAACTTTAACCCAACCTAAAGCCTTGAAATCTCAGCAATTCTTCTCCCCTAAGCCTTGGCATTTTAGTGATTCCTTCTTTAAGAATCACAGCACTATAACGATTTCCACCAAGCATTGACATCGTAGCAATTCCCAAATGAATCTTTTAACTTCGACATGACTTTTCTTTAATGTATACATAGAGCTACTTTTATTTTTTACATGACTCTTCTTCTATCAGCGCCCCCCCCCGTGGCGAGCCAACAAAGAATGCAATAAAAAATTAAGTAAAGTACATGTACTTTGACGTAGCTTCTGACTTTTGCTTTGACATCTCAGAAACCCCCCTCCGTAATCTCAGTTATTCTCCGTGAGCCTTGACGTCTCTGTAATTCTCCCCAGCACAGCACTGTACTTCATTTAATTTTTATATGACACCTTTCATGTCTGACATGACGCTTCTTTTGATTTTTACATGACGCTTCTTTTGATTTTTACATGACGCTTTTTTTATTCTTCCATTATGCTTCTTAATTTTTTAAATGACACTTTCATTAGTTTTTACATGACGCTTCTATGATTGTTTGCATGACGCTTCTATAATTGTTTATATGACGCTTCTATGATTTTTACATGACGCTTCTATGATTTTTACATGACCCTTCTATTATGGTTTGCATGACGCTTCTATGATTTTTACAGGACGCTTCTATGATTGTTTGCATGACGCTTCGATGATTTTTTATATGACGCTTCTATGATTTTTACATGACGCTTCTATGATTGTTTGCATGACACTTCTACGATTTTTTACATGACGCTTCTATGATTGTTTACATGACGCTTCTATGATTGTTTACATGACGCTTCTATGATTTTTATATGACGCTTCAACGATTTTTTGTCATGACACTTCTATGATTGTTTACATGACGCTTCTATGATTGTTTACATGACGCTTCTATGATTTTTATATGACGCTTCAACAATTTTTTGTCATTACGCTTCTATGATTGTTTACATGATGCTTCTATGATTTTTTACATGACGCTTCTATGATTTTTTAAATGACGCTTCTATGGTTTTTATATGACGCTTCTACGATTGTTTACATGACGCTTCTACGATTTTTTACATGACGCTTCTATGATTTTTTACATGACGCTTCTATGATTTTTACATGACGCTTCTATGATTCATTACAAGACGCTTCTTTTTAAAAAGTATTTTAGTTTTCCTGACGTTGAAAAGCTTTAATTAAAAAAATTATAATCTATGAAAATTCGAACCATCGTCGCTGCATTTAGCAGTTCAGTTTTTTCACCTCTAGGCTAGCTCTCATCGTTTTGATAACATCAAATTTTGCACTTATATAATTCAACACTAAAATCCAAGCATAGAGTAAATCACACGAAGCAGTTATGACATAATCAGTTTCTCAGTCAGTCAGTATCAGTTAACAATATGGTTACGCAATTTAAATCAAGTCTGGTGCTACGCTTCCACACTGCATTTTCAATTCAAGTCGGAGTTACAATTCAGTTATGATGCAATCTATTTCAGAATCAGAATTCAACCAGTCAGTTTTTTCTCTAGCATTCTTACAATGCATTTCAAGTCAAAAAGTTTGCTTGACCTTTGCAAAAAAGCATGTTTTTCGAATATTTAATGCCTTTAGCATCGAGCAATTTCTTAGCCACGATGCATGTACAGTCACGGGAAAATTTCTGATCGAACAGTGCAAGTTCTAACAAAATTGGTCCAGCCATTTTTTCTCTAATCGATCACATAGATAGATAGATAGATAGATAGATAGACACAGACAGACCATTTTTAGTATATACTAGCAATCTACGCCCCCCGTTGGGGAGCCAAAGAAATGCTATACACGTTTTTTTTAATAAGCTACATGTATCCTTGAAATCTTAAAAAATCTCCTGTCAAACCTTGTAAGCCTTGACATGTCAGTAATTCCCCCCCCCCAGCTTTAACATATCAACTTCCCCCCTTGACATCTCAGCAATGCCCCCAATAAGCCTTGGAAATCTAAAAATATCTGTCAACCTTCTAACCCTAACCCTATCCCTAACCCTAACCCTAACATAACCCTAAAGCATTGAAATTTCAGTAATTCTCTCTAAGAGTCATTATAGCACTACTACAGCATTCGTAGCGATAAGCTTCTTTTATTTTTTACATAACGCTTTTTTTATCAGCGATCCCTCGCCTGAGGAGGCATCAAATAATGCAATAAAAAGTTTTCAATAAACTACATGTAGCTTCTGACTTTAGCCTTGAAATCTCATTTATACCCCCGTGAGCCTTGACATCTCAGCTATTCCCCCCCGTCCGTAAGCCTTGACATGTCAGCGATGGCCCCCATAAACCTTGAAATCTAAAAAATCCACTGTTAACCTTGAAACCCGATAAAATATAACCCTCAACCCACACCTGACCTAAACCTAACTTTAACCCAACCTAAAGCCTTGAAATCTCAGCAATTCTTCTCCCCTAAGCCTTGACATTTTAGTGATTCCTTCTTTAAGAATCACAGCACTATAACGATTTCCACCAAGCTTTGACATCGTAGCAATTCCCAAATGAATCTTTTAACTTCGACATGACTTTTCTTTTATGTATACATAGTGCTACTTTTATTTTTTACATGACTCTTCTTCTATCAGCGCCCCCCGTGGCGAGCCAACAAAGAATGCAAAAAAAAATTGAGTAAAGTACATGAACTTTGAAGTAGCTTCTGACTTTTGCTTTGAGATCCCAGAAACAACCCCCCCCTCGTAATCTCAGTTATTCTCTGAGAGCCTTGACGTCTCAGTTTTTCTTCCCAGCACAGCATTATAGCTGCATTTCATTTTTACATGACATCCTTCATGTCTGACATGACGCTTCTTTTGATTTTTACATTACACTTCTTTTATTCTTCCATGATGCTTCTTAATTTTTTAAATGATGCTTTCATTAGTTTTTAAATGAGGCTTCTATGATTTTTTCATGACGCTTCTATGATTGTTTACATGACGCTTCTATGCTTTTTACATGACGCTTCTATGCTTTTTACATGACGCTACTATGATTATTTCATGACGCTTCGATGATTGTTTACATGACGCTTCTATGATTGTTTACATGATGCTTCTACGATTTCTGCAGGATGCTTCTATGATTTTTACATGATGCTTCTATGATTTTTTCATGACGCTCCTATGATTTTTTCATGACGCTTCTATGATTGTTTACATGACGCTTCTATGCTTTTTACATGACGCTTCTATGCTTTTTACATGACGCTTCCATGATTTTTTACATGACACTTCTATGATTTTTACATGATGCTTCCATGATTTTTTCATGACGCTTCTGTGATTGTTTATATGACGCTTCTATGCTTTTTATATGACGCTTCCATGATTTTTTACATGACACTTCTATGATTTATACATGACGCTTCCATGATTTTTCATGACGCTTCTGTGATTGTTTATATGACGCTTCTATGCTTTTTATATGACGCTTCTATGATTGTTTACATGACGCTTCTATGCTTTTTATATGACGATTCTATGATTGTTTACATGACGCTTCTATGATTTTTACATGACGTTTCTATGATTTTTTCATGACGCTTCCATGATTTTTTACATGACGCTTCTATGATTTTTTACATGACGCTTCCATGATTTTTTACATGACACTTCTATGATTTTTACATGACGCTTCCATGATTTTTTTCATGACGCTTCCATGATTTTTTACATGACGCTTCCATGATTTTTTCATGACGCTTCTATGATTTTTACATGACGCTTCCATGATTTTTTACATGGCACTTCTATGATTGTTTACATGACACTTCTATGATTGTTTACATGACGCTTCTATGATTTTTTACATGACGCTTCTATGATTGTTTACATGACACTTCTATGATTTTTTACATGACGCTTCTATGATTGTTTACATGACGCTTCTATGATTTTTTACATGACGCTTCTATGATATTTTCAAGACGCTTCTATGATTTTTTACATGACGCTTCTATGATATTTTCATGACGCTTCCACAATTTTTTGCATGACGCTTCTATGATTGTTTACATGACGCTTCTATGATTTTTACATGATGCTTCTACGATTTCTGCAGGACGCTTCTGTGATTTTTACATGATGCTTCTATGATTTTTTCATGACGCTCCTATGATTTTTTCATGACGCTCCTATGATTTTTTCATGACGCTTCTATAATTTTTTAGTTTTCTTTTTGGTGTTAAAAAGCTTTAATTAAAAAAATTCCACTCTCTAAAAATTCGAACCATCGTCCCTGCATTTAGCAGTCAGTCTGTTTACCTCTAGGCTAGCTCTCATCGTTTTGATAATATGAATTTTAGCACTTATAATTATAAGTTTCAAAACTCCAAGCATGGAGTAAATCACACGAGGCAGTTATGACATAATCAATTTCTCAGTCAGTCAGTATCAGTTAACAATATGGTTACGCAATCTAAATCACGTCTGGTGTTTCGCTTCCACACTGCATTTTCAATACTGTGACGCAATTCAAGTCGGAGTTACAATTCAGTTATGATGCAATCTATTTTAGAATCAGAATTCAACCAGTCAATTTTTTTCTAGCATTCTTACAATGCATTTCAAGTCGAAAAGTTTGCTTGACCTTTGCAAAAAAGCATGTTTTTCGAATATTTAATGCCTTTAGCATCGAGCAATTTCTTAGCCAAGACACATGTACCGTCACGGGAAAATTTCTGATCGAACAGTGCAAGTCTCATGAAAATCGGTTAAGCCATTTTTTCTCTAATCGATTACAAGCAAGCAAGCAAGCAAGATTTTCATTTTTAGTATATAGGAAGGAAGAGCTGCTTGACCTTTGCAAAAAAGCATGTTTTTCGAATATTTAATCCCTTTATCATTGAGCAATTTTTTAGCCAAGATGCATGTACCGTCCCAGGAAAATTTCTAATCGAATGGTGCAAGTTTGAAGAAAATCGGTTGAGCCATTTTTTCTGAAATCTATCGCATACCTACCCACATACAGACAACTCATTTTTAGTATATAGGATTTCGTTCGTTTTCTTAGACGGATGTTTTACTTACTAACAATTGTTCTTAAATAAAAAAAACAATTTTTAAAGTTTTGTTTGCTTTTTAAAAAATACAATTTTGTAATTTTCTTTATTAAAAATTATGTTTTGTTATAAAAAGCTGAGCCTGAATTTAAATTGTAAATAATATTCTTTTTTGGGATAGTACTGATGTTTGTGTAAACTCTTGCCACATGAAGTTATCGACCAATCACGTTGTTGCACTGTGAAGCTTGAGTCATGATGTTGTTTATTATTGACCTAGCCTCAATTTAATAATATTGTATCTTTGAAAAGTCTACTAAATGGTTGCATTTATTCATTTTTACCCTATGCCATGGCATAAGCCTAGCTAGCCCTAGCCGGCGATTGTGCAGTTTCCCGCTCTAAATTATTTTCACCCCTTTTTCGAACTCTCTTCAAAAAAGGAGTCCTTCCTAATTGAGCGGTGCCGCTTACACTCCTTACAGGACCACCGCCAGCCATTGATGCAGTCCATGCCGGCACGGCGTTGGAGCGACATAGGAATGTCGCACGCTTCACACGACCTAGTATTAGCAAGCAGGTGGTGCCGCGCCATCCACCGCATGGCTTCGTCCACATCTGGGACCAGCGCAACCAGTCCTCAATGGGTAACATCTAGGTCGCAGAGCACGATGCTGTTCACAACTTCGCCCGCCAAAACGATGAACCGCGGCGCTGGAGGTCGGCCAGCCATACTAGCAGTAGGCCTAGCTGAAAAGTTCGAAAAAATGTGAAAATAATTTAGAGCGGGAAACTGCACAATCGCCCCCTAGCCATCCATAGCATTAGCATATTATAGCATATGGCATAGGAATGATAGGATGGAAGGAATTAAGCCTTGGCCCTTATATGACTATTGGCTGGCTATGTAGGCCTATGGTGCATGATATAGGCCTACATGCACATTTCACTTATATATATGCGCAGTTTTCCTAAAAATAAATGGGTCTATGAAATTTGCTAGTAGGAAATCTGCTAGCTGAAGTTTGCTAGGCCTAGCAAGAAATTTGCTTGCCGAAATCTACTAGCCGAAATCTGCTAGCCAAAATCTGCTAGCCGAAATCTGCTAGCCGAAACCTGCTAGCCAAGGTTTGCTAGCCGAAGTTTGCTAGCCGAAGCTTGCTAGCAGGAATTTTGCTGGCCAAAAGTTGCTAGCAAGAATTTTGCTAGCGAGGATTTAGTCAGCCAAAATCTGCTAGCGAGAATCCAACGAAAACTGGCAAGCAGCAATTTGGCTAGCCGAACTCAGGAAGTTGTAATTAGGTAGAGACAATTTGCTTGTCAAGTTTTGCAAGAATATCACTAAATCCTCTATAGCGTCGCTCTACTTTACCAATCCTCTTCAAATTGGACACAATCCAATTTTCAACTAATTTGACACAATCGTATAAAGTTTCGAGTCTCCCACTAAATAGATATATGAAAGGGGCTAAAAATTGACTAACTTTCAGCTGACACAAGTTTGCTCCACGCATACAATGATTGACTTCAAACTTGATACAATTCTTCATTGACTTATTCTCTGTCTAAATACAAGCCGTATAAAGTCTCAACTTTGTACTTCAGTTACAACAGAAACTGTAGGCATGTGAAGTTTGTCTGCTTTTTCTGTTGTTTGTGCTACTGCACTTACTCATTCCCCCAGACCAAGGATCAGGTGATAGGGCTCAATGTACATAGCAAATATACATTGTTTTGGAATAACTTTTTTAAGCCTTCTCTGGTAATGTTAAGCCTTGACAGTTCAGTAAAGAATTCAACTACTGTCCTAACTACGAGCTATCTGATTGCAACTTGAGAGTATTTTGTCCCCCACAATGACAAACTGACTTTCCAAGCACTTGAACTGATGCTGATACTTTTAGGATCTTATAAAAAAGATCTTATAAGAAAAATATTTAGGAATTTTACTTAGTTCTCTGGGTTTTTTTAGCTAAAACAATGCATTGCCATTGCCAGAAAACAAACAATCTTTTGATGCTGGTTGCAAGAAGTTTGGTCAGCAAATTCCTGCTAGCAACTTTCAGCCAGCAAAATTCCTGCTAGCAAATCTCGGCTAGCAAAATCCTCGCTAGCAAAATTCCTGCTAGCAAGCTTTGGCTGGCAAACTTTGGCCAGCAGATTTCGGTTAGCAAACTTTGGCTAGCAAACCTCGGCTAGCAGTTTTCAGCTAGCAAATTTCAGCTAGGCCTAGCAGATTTCGGCTAGCAGATTTTGGCCAGCAGATTTCGGCTAGCAGATTTCGGCAAGCAAATTTCTTGCTAGCAAACTTTGCTAGCAGATTTCCTGCTAGCAAATCTTGTACTCCCAAAATAAACTTATATACTGGCATACTTTGGATAGGCCTATAATCTTAACTATAAATCATAATTTAGGAATTCCCTTGGGCTTGGTGTTGCATGGCCTAGGCCTAGGCCACCTAGGCCTATCTATTACAATAGCCAATATGAAGGGTTAGGCCCTAAATCAAATCTATCAATAGCACCTACAGATTTATTGTATGATTTCATTGATTTTTTAATGGCAGTGCTTATTCCCATGGTACCATAGGAATAATTTCTGTCTTATTCCAACAGTACTGTGGGAATAATTTTCTGCTTATCCGCATGGCACACTGACGAGATAGCTGGCCCATCTTCTACATATGCCGTGGGAATAATTTAGTTTAGTACTTATGGTTTAAGTGCAATATAACAACATAACTTTGCTTGACAATTTGTTTAATAGAAGTAAAGATTTAATGGCCTTTTTATGCAAAAAAATGCTAGTCATGGTGTTGATCCAGATCAACAGCTTCTTAGTATCCTCAATTCAAATTCCCTTTCAAAAAGCTATAAACTATTCACATATAGCATATATGTAGAAGATATGGCAGCTATCTCATCAGTGTGCCATGCGGATAAGCAGAAAATTATTCCAACGGTACTGTAGGGATAAGCACTGCCTTTTTTAATACCATTTTTCATTTGCTTCATTTAAAGAAAGTAGCTTTTATACAATTTGAGTTTGGTGTAATATTGATATCTTAAGAATTAAGTTGAGGCTAGGCTTTAATAATTTATATTCTTTATCTAGGCCCATACATGCGCAACCTCCAAAATTCGGTCGGCCGTGCGACTTAGTTTTAACAAAAATGCGACGTAGTTTTTGGCAAAAAATGCGACTTACATGTAAAAAAACACTAAAGCAAAATTAACGCAACTTTGGGTAAACGGCAGGAGTAACTATGACTGTCTTATTAAGCCAAAATGTCTCGTCAGCTACTTAGTACTACTACTTGGTTATTTTTTGGGTGGGCATTTTTGCGACTTCCTTGGTTGGCTGCCAAATCAGTCGGCCGGATCGGCCGACTCGGCCGACTGTTGCGCATGTATGTCTAGGCCTCTGGCTATGCATAATATTGCTTAGATAAGAGTAAGACAGTAAAGTTCTGTCATGACCAAATTTTTCAGAAAAATCTATATATCTGTATCTATATCTTTTTTTTTCTTATAGCCTATCTATATCCAAAGCTATATCTATAGCTAATAAAATTTCTATAAATATTATACAATGCCAAGACCCTATAGTCTAGATCATGCTAGGTGCACACCCAAATAAAAATTTATCAGTACAAATGCATGCCAAAAAATTGAGTGCACACCCATTCTTAAAACTCTGCCAGTGTTGCAACAATAAATGACCTTTTTACATTGTGAGAATAAATAACCTTTTTTCTTTGTGTAATAGACCATTTTTTGACAGATAATTTGGTTTAATTTTTCTGATTATTGGCAATACTATTTATAGGAAGAATTGATACACATAAAGATTTTCTGGCATATAGGCCACCTTCCAGACTATGGGCTAGATAGTATAAATGCTAAATGCAACCATCCTTATTATAGCCAATGACAATTATTGCAAATGGTATTTGGCACAGATTGGCCCTCAGCAGTATAGGTGCAGTCTGGCATACTAGTGCAGTTTGGTATAAGAAAGGGTAATATATAATATGGTTTAGACCTTTGTTTTGATAGAGGCACCCATGTTGAATATAGCATTCAGAGTATAAAGCAGTCTAGGTAGCAAGCCCAATGCTAGATACTTTACACAAGGGTGTGCCTAATGCGGCCTTCTAACCTGCTGCATGGGTAATAGCTTTGACTGATTGGCCATGTCATTTGGTTAAAGGCCTTCTGCCATTAGCTGCTATACAAAGTGCAAGGACTATAGAGTAGGCCAAGGGCAAATGGCTAGATTCTCTTCTTTGCACTCTTTTTTATCTTTCCCCTTTTTCTTCTTTTTTCCTTTCTTTTTTCTCTCCTCTTTTCTCTCTTTTCCCTGTCTTCTCTCCCCTCTTTTTCCCTTTCTCTCAGTCTCTTCTTTTTTCCCTCTTTCCCTTCTCTCCTCTCTTTCTTGATATCTTTTCTTATATTGTTTAAAAAACTAAAGTAACAAAATATCATATCATGCAAGATCTTCTGTGAGGGCAATGATCTACTTATCAGTTGGTTTCTAATTCTAAAAAGCCTTCTTTGCAATCTAGCCTTCTTTTCTTTGATAGTTGCAAATGCTAGATAGCTACCCCATTGCTTTCATTTACCTTAACTTAAGCCGCCACTATTCCAACCACAATGTGCATATAGTGTAAAAAATGGTTGAGTCCCTGACCCTAGTGAATTTAAGAGCCATTTTTGTATTGAAAGTAAAAATATATAACTCAACTTTTATCCCCCCTTGTTATAGTGTCCTTATGAATATAATTATGGATATGGATATAATGTCCTTAATTGAATAAGTATTGCTTTAATAATAAGCAGTTTATTGAAGTTGAGCTGAATGAAAGGCTTTTTAAAAAGCAGCAAATTAATGCTTAGCTGATCAACTTTATTAATATGATTGAGTTACAATTTGAAACTAATTACAATTAGGAATTAAATCACAAACTCAAAACTTTTGTTCAATTTTAGGTTTAGTTCATATATATAGTTAGTTCATACTAGCTTGCAACAGGACAATTTAAAGTACAGCGACAGCTTACAGTATTAAATTTTCTAATTCTTGCTTTAAATTGATTTTTTCAGGATTCCAGAGTCCCCAGCAAATGACAGAGTCTTCTAGCTGCAACTCCTTTGTGTAGGTGCCTTTTATTGCAAATTTTCATTACTTTTTACTGCTGTCAGTAGTGCGATGCTAATTTTTTTCGGAAGATTTTATGTAATTTTTATTGCTTCATTTCCAATTAGCAGTTCTTCGCACGCATGCATTGTGCAAGGAGTTGCCACAATCGACAGTACACTGCAGCAGCAGCAGCAGCAACAACAACAACAGCAGCAGATGCTGCAGCAAATTCAAAGCTCCCAAACTCGAATCGTATGCTCGACTGCTGTAGAAGATGACGATGTGCAAATTATTGGCGCCAGTCACAGCCGCGGCCAGCAGGGCGGGGCGCCCATTGCCACCGTGTACTGCAGCACCGGCGGCGGCGAGGTCGGGTCTCACGGGTGAGAGAAAGTTTAATATTAAGTACATTGTGTCCTTCGACTTTTAAAACAGAACTAACGAAGTTGACTTACAGAAGAGTTTTAAATACGAGAACTAGGTGGTGTATATTTAGCGTATATTTTTGGTGCTTGCTAAACTAACTTATTATATTAATATTGAACAAAATGTAAGCATAAATACTCACACTACATTAAAAAACTAAAGCTGCTGGTAGAACTTAATGAAAGCAATGCTTTTTTTGCTTTTCATCAATTGTCTAGATTGACAAAATCTTGTATGGTCTAGATTTGCAATCCATTCTATTTTTGCTTCCACACATTGGCCAGATTAGCAATCCTTTCTATCCCTGCATATACATAATTAGCAATCCATTTAGTTAACTGTATTTCAGTGTGTTAATGAAACCCTAGTGCAAAGCTACTACTAGTAGTGCAAATGTACATGTGTCCAGTATTTAGCCCAACAGCATCAGTCAGTTGTACTGGAAGGCGCTGGGCAGCCGGCTGATGCTCTGCGGATGGTGGCTGACGGAGGCCGGGTGCGACATGAGCTGCGGGCCCCACAGCGCCGCCAACTGGGCGTCATTGAACGGCACCCCAGGCGGCGGCGCGGTGGAGCCGCGGTAGGCCCGGATCTCCTGGTAGCGCAGGGCGCAGTCCCGGCGCCCGGCTTCCGGCGGCTCGAGGCCGTGCGCGAAATAGCGACGATTGGTTGGCGCCGGCTGTTCGGGAAAATATCCGATGGCGCCGGTGTAGCCGCGCCAATTGCGCGCCACGTAGGGCGGCGGACACCTTGGGTTGTGTGGTTTGGAATGATCGAGTTAGTATAACCAACAGGTGTGTAGATAGGTTAATTGGTATGTACATGATTGACGAGTGAGTAGATTACATTGAAATTAGAATAGACACTGGGTATATAGACGCGGTGGTACATACTCATAGGATTCATAGACACAACGGTGGTAGATAGACACTGGTGGTAGATAGACACTGGTGGTGTATACTGGTGGTGTACACACACTGGTGGATAGACACTAGTGGTGTACACTGGTGGATAGATACTGGTGGTGTACACTGGTGGATAGACACTGGTGGTGTACACTGGTGGTGTACACTGGTGAATAGACACTGGTGGTGTATACTGGTGGATGTATACTGGTGGTTAGATCCAAGAAGTTAGATTGACACTGGATGGTGGAACAATGAGAGTAGACTAGGAAGATAAAGGCGAGCTCTCTCAGCCCAAGCGACAGGGGGCATTAAAGTGACAGATGCCAGATCTCACTCGGTCCTGCTGTAATCCAGCACTAGCGGTGGTCCCTTCGGCCGCGGCAGCGGTGGCCTATCAGGATACCAACGATAGTCGTTGAATGTTGGGCAGTCTGGACTGCTGGCAAGGATCTCTCTATCAGACTGCTGACTTGAACTCATTTGGCTGTAAAAATCCTAATTGAATAATTATTAAAATTTCAATTGCAAATTGCTTTTTACCTTCCTGAGGTCTGATTTAAAGCCAAAGCAGATGGGCATAAACGCGTATTTAATACAGAATGCAATGTACATTCACCGCGCTGTTTACCAAGCTTTTTGCTGCCCTTTTTCTGCTCCTCTGGATAGAGAATGCTCAGTGCAATAGCCAGCGCAACCTGCTGTTTGAGTCTGGGCGTGCAGCTATGACAACACCTCACTCTTCTCCGCTCTTCTCTCCTTTCTCTCGCGGTGTAGCCATGAGGTTAAAGCCAGTTGGAAAAGATAGTCTATCAATATAGTGTTGTTGCTAGGCTATTCCATGTATAGAATGTATATTTTTCATATGCGATTATTTTCATTTTTAAATAGCTTATATGCTTTGTTTTGTGAGGAATAAAAAATCAAGCAGACAGACCGACTGACAGACAGACAGGCCGACAGACAGATAGACAGACAGACAAGCAAGCAGACAGACAGAAAGACAGACAGATAGACAAGCAGGCAGATAGACAGACAGATAGACAAGCAGGCAGACAGACAGACAGGCAAGCAGACAGACAGACAGGCAAGCAGGCAGACAGACAGAAAGACAGACGAGGCAGACAGACAGGCAAGCAGGCAGACAGAAAGACAGACAGACAGACAAGCAAGCAGACAGACAGATAGACAAGCAGACAGGCAAGCAGGCAGACAAACAGACACATAGACAAGCAGACAGGAAAGCAGGCAGGCGAACAGACAGACAGACCAATAGCCGGTACCGATAGCCAACTCCATAGAAGTCTTAGACTATACAGTTTCCTCGGTGCCTGAAATTCTGGCATCTCTTCACACACGCCATGATTTCCATTCCAGATCCCTGCCGGGGTCCATGCAGACCAAGCCAGTCCAAGTGGTGCAGCCCACGCTCAGCCATCAGGTAGTTGGCGGTAAATCCGCCGCGGCGGCTGCCACTCTGCAGATGCAGACGACAATTCAACCGCGCGTTCTGACAGCCGTAGCGGCCAGCGCTGCGGCTCCTGGCGTCCAGATGCAGCAGACTCTGCAGGCGGGCGCGGCCGCTGTCGCCGTCTCGGCCGCGCCGTCCTCGAGTGTGTCGGGCAATCCGGTTGAAGCCGCCATCGGCATCGGCGGCCAGCCAATGCAGCTGCAGCAGAATTTCAATATTTTGAATTTTAACTATCCGAGCACCCTCCTGCAGCTGCCCGACGGCCGGCTGTTCCTGCAGCAGCCGCCGTCCAGCGCCGGCCCCATCCAGTTTGTTAAACTGCCAGCTATGGCCGCCAGCACTGCCGGTGCTGCTGGAGCTGCTGGCAAGCCGCATCAGATTATTGCAGCCTCTAATTCTACTGTGCAGGTTGGTACCGGGTATTGTCTCTGTTTGTCTGTCTGTCTGTCTGTCTGTCTGTCTGTCTGTGTCTGTCTGTCTGTCTGTGTCTGTCTGTCTGTCTGTCTGTGTGTCTGTCAGGTCTGTCTGTGGGTCTGTCTGTCTGTGTTTCTGTCTGTCTGTCTGTCTGTCTGTCTGTCTGTCTGTCTGTCTGTGTCTGTCTGTCTGTCTGTCTGTCTGTGTCTGTCTGTCTGTCTGTGTCTGTCTGTCTGTCTGTGTGTCTGTCTGTCTGTCTGTCTGTGGGTCTGTCTGTCTGTGTTTCTGTCTGTCTGTCTGTCTGTCTGTCTGTCTGTCTGTCTGTCTGTCAGGTCTGTCTGTGGGTCTGTCTGTCTGTGTTTCTGTCTGTCTATCTGTCTGTCTGTCTGTCTGTCAGGTCTGTCTGTCTGTGTTTCTGTCTGTCTGTCTGTCTGTCTGTCTGTCTGTCTGTCTGTCTGTCTGTCAGGTCTGTCTGTGTTTCTGTCTGTCTGTCTGTCTGTCTGTCTGTCTGTCTGTCTGTCTCTGGCTTTCAGTCTCTTTTAGTCTCTGGCTGTCTGTCTGTCAACTTGTCTGCCCATAATTTTGTGTTGCTTTATTTTTCCACCTACCTATTTTTCCTCATTATTTTGCCTTTCACCTCCGCCTCCTCCATACGCAGGTGAGCGCGTCAGCTCCAACGCAGGCCTTTATCAGCCAGACTCCCAGCGGAGGCCAGCAGGTGCATTTCCTGGCCGCCCCAATGACTCCGCAACAGCAGCAGCTGCAGCAACAACAGCAGCAGCAACTGCTTCAGCAGCAGCAATTACAACAGCAACTGCAACAACAACAACAGCAGCAGCAACAACAACAGCAGCAGCAGCAGCAGCAGCAGCAGCCATCTCTGGACCACTTAAAACAAATGCTACCTGGCGTAAAAGACGTGGCCGAATCCAACGGTCGTATAGTGCTCACAACTAAGCAGGACCGGGTGATCAGCATGAAGCCGGAGGAGTTCAAGCTGTTTTACAACCTCACTCTGCAGGTTGACGCTTTGCAGAAAAACACCGCAAAAACGCCTCAGGTTTGTTATTTTTTCTTCTTGCCACTCATTTACTCTTGTCATTCCGCTAGACTTTAATCTTCTCACTTCGCCAGTATCCCAGCCTATTATCTTGTCACTCAATCAAGCTCTCAGAATCTCATCTTGTCACTCCATCAGACTCGCAGACTCATCTTGTCACTCCATCAAGCTCGCAGACTCATCTTGTCACTCCATCAAGCTCGCAGACTCAATCTTGTCACTCCACCAAGCTCGCAGACTCATCTTGTCACTCCATCAAGCTCCCAGACTCAATCTTGTCACTCTATCAAGCTCCCACATTAATCTTGTCACTCCATCAAGCTCCCATATTCATCTTGTCACTCCATCAAGCTCCCAGACTCAATCTTGTCACCTCATCAAGCTCCCACATTAATCTTGTCACTCCATCAAGCTCCCAGACTCAATCTTGTCACTCCATCAAGCTCCCAGACTCAATATTTTCACTCCATCACGTTTCCAAATTCAATCTTGTCACTCCGTCAGACACTCTTGTCACTCCATCAAGCTCCCAGACTCAATCTTGTCACTCCATCAAGCTCCCAGACTCAATCTTGTCAATCCATCAAGCTCCCAGACTCAATCTTGTCACTCCATCAAGCTCCCAGACTCAATCTTGTCAATCCATCACGTTCCCAAATTCAATCTTGTCACTCCGTCAGACACTCTTGTTACTCCATCAGGCTCCGAGTCTCTTGTCACTCGGTCACACTCATCTTGTCACTCCGCCAGTTCAAATTTATCTTCCATTTCCGTTTCCCTCGCATTCCAGATTGAGGAGGAGCTTCGCAAGCTGCGGCAAATGCAGAATGACGTCATCAAGCAGGCCAACAAAATGCACCAGGTGATCGAGCAGCAGCAGAAATCAACGGAGCCAAATTCTGCAACTCCGGCATCGACCCAGTCGGCGGCAGCTTCGTCGTCGGGCTCAGCAGACGACGCCGATTCGTTTGTACTGGCCGAGCCGAAGTATGGCGAGATGCGGGTGTTAGTGGAGTACCGAGTCGAGGGCACTCGCTACCAGCTGCGCCTGACGCCGTCACAGAAGACCCAGGTGGACGAGGCGGTGGTCCGGCTGGCCGGCGTGGTCGACCGCGAGCGGCTGCTGCAGCGACTGCTGGCTAAGCAGCAACAGCAGCCAGTCATGGCTACCAGAATTGTTGCTTTGGCGCCTGGCCAGCAGCAGCAGCAGCCTCAGCAGAGTCATTCCGGCTCATTCCAGCCGCAGTTGGTGGCTGCTATGCACTCCAGCGCCCCTCAGCAGCAGATTTTAACCCAATCAACGGCTACGCCTATCGTACGCGGCGGCCGGCCAACTGCTGTTGTTGTCACGGCGTTGCCTCAGCAACAGCAGCAGCAGCAGCAGCAGCAGCATCAGCAGCTTCAAAATCAATTGCCAAGCAGCCAGCACCAGCCTTCGCCGCCGCCTGCAGCTGTTCAGCAGCCTCAGCCATCAGCGCCAACCGCGCCGACTCGATCGCAGCTCAGAGCAAGTCGAATTCACCGCCAGATTCAAGTGGAGCATCGGACGTTGCTGTCCCATTTGAGGCCGGATCCTTTCAGGACTGCGGACGAGGCCACGGCTAACCTGCTGAGGTTTCATCTGTTTCAGGACACCGAGGAAACCGCGCCGCCGTCGTCAACTGCGCCGGACTCCGGTGACGATGTCGGAGCTGCGTCGGAGTTTACAGCGCTGGCGCAAAATGCCTGGTCGGCGATGGAAGCGCGGTTTAAACGCCTGCAGGTGAGCTGGTGGAATTCTTTCAGTGAGATCGATCTCTGAATAATTTAAAGATAACACGTGAACTAGAACTGAGTCAGGGATCAAAGTGAACTGGGTCAGAGTTCAAAGTGAACTGTCAGGGTTCAAAGTGAACTGGGTTAGGGATCAAAATGAACTAGGTCAGGGTTCAAAGTGAACTGTGTCAGGGTTCAAAGTGAACTAGGTCAGGGTTCAAATTGAACTGGGTCAGGGATCAAAGGGATCTGAGTCAGGGATCAAAATGAACTAGGTCAGGGTTCAAAGTGAACTAGGTCAGGGTTCAAAGTGAACTGGATCAGGGATCAAAGGGAACTGGGTCAGGGTTCAAAGGGAACTGAGTCAGAGATCAAAGGGAACTGAGTCAGGGTTCAAAGTAAACTGGGTCAGGGATCAAAGGGAACTGGGTCAGGGTTCAAAGGGAACTGAGTCAAAGATCAAAGGGAACTGAGTCAGGGTTCAAAGGGATCTGGGTCAGGGTTCAAAGAGATCTGGGTTCAGGAATCAAAGTAAACTGGGTCAGGACTCAAGTAAGTTGGTCAAGATTTTAACAAAACATTTCTTGCTTTGCACGCGGCCCACCTCAGGCGGCCATCTTGATGTCGGAGCTGCGCACCCGAGTGCTGTCCTCGGCCGATCCGGAGCTGCAGCTTCTGTCCGACCAGCTGTCCGTGTCAGCCGCCCGCCAGCAGCTGGACTCGGAGCGGGCCCAGCCGGCCGGCCAGGTCACTCCGCTGGCTTTCGACGACGCGGGCCGCGGCCGGCCAGTCTCGCCGAAGCGGGCCCGCCTGCTGCCCGGCATCGGCGACGCCGACTCCGCAGTCGGCAGCGGCAGGGACAACGCCAAGACCAGCGGCGTCGCTGTTGCCGGCGTTGCCGGTGACAATTGCGACGGCGACGTCGATAACGCGGACGACGACGATGACGACGAGTTTGAGGAGGTCGGTCCGAAATCGTCTGTCGGCGAGTCGGCTACGGCGGCGGCAGCGTCTGCCAATGGGGACTGCGAGATGGAATTTCCTGTCGTCGACGACAGCATTGACGACGGCAGTGTCGGTGGCGACTCCTTGTCAGCGTTGACTTCCGGTTCCGGCCCCGGCGCGCCCGCAGACGATGAGGCATCTGCCGCTATAGCTAGCATCCTGTAGCCCCCCCCCGCCACCAGTCTCTTCCGTTCCCATGGCAACCATAGGTTCCCCTGATTTTGTTACTCCATCATGTGCATGTAGTTTGGCTAACAACTAATTTATTAATGATAGTCGCTTTTGTTCTAGCTGATATTCTCCTCTTCGTCCCGTCTCCTTCTCTTATCGGTCTTTGAAAATAGTGTGCTTTTCTCTCTCGTTTATTCACCAGAGCACATGTATATTGTTGTGCAGTGAATTGCCTGTTCCATTCGATATTTGCATTGAATGCTGAATTTCTTTGTATTTTTATGTTGCTACTCACCTGGTTTTTTAATTAAGATCCTGTTTTTTATTTAATGTCCATCCAGCTCTAATCTCTTATCTCTACTCCCAATCTTGAATCTTATCTCTACTACCAATCTCTAATCTCATTCCTAATCTCTTTTTTCATCTCTAATATGATCTCTTCTATTGTGCATCTCTAATCTCTAATCACATCTCTTCTATTGTGCATCTCTAATCTCTAATCTCATCTCTAATCTCTAATCACATCTCTTCTATTGTGCATCTCTAATCTCTAATCTCATCTCTAATCTCTAATCACATCTCTTCTATTGTGCATCTCTAATCTCTAAACTCATCTCTAATCTCTAATCACATCTCTTCTATTGTGCATCTCTAATCTCTAATCTCATCTCTAATCTCTAATCACACCTCTTCTATTGTGCATCTCTAATCTCTAATCACACCTCTTCTATTGTGCATCTCTAATCTCTAAACTCATCTCTTCTATTGTGCATCTCTAATCTCATCCCTAATCTCTTCTATTGTGCATCTCTAATCTCTAATCTCATCTCTAATCTCTAATCACATCTCTTCTATTGTGCATCTCTAATCTCTAATCTCATCTCTAATCTCTAATCACATCTCTTCTATTGTGCATCTCTAATCTCTAAACTCATCTCTAATCTCTAATCACATCTCTTCTATTGTGCATCTCTAATCTCTAATCTCATCTCTAATCTCTAATCACACCTCTTCTATTGTGCATCTCTAATCTCTAATCACACCTCTTCTATTGTGCATCTCTAATCTCTAAACTCATCTCTTCTATTGTGCATCTCTAATCTCATCCCTAATCTCTTCTATTGTGCATCTCTAATCTCATCCCTAAACTCTTCTATTATCCATCTTCTTATCTTTCATCTCTTCTACTGTCGATTTATAATCTCTCATCTCTACATCCTCTACTTTTCTCTTCAATCCAAATCAATCCATCAGCAGCTTATGAGTCACAAGCAAACAATTGCATTCAAATCTATTTAATTAAGTGAACAGTTTCATAAATTATAGACTTGATAATTACCTGGCTTAAGTGTGCAATTGTGAATGTTAAACACTAAAGACCATTTATAATTTGGGTTGTTAAGAGATCAGAGCCTAGTATTGCACTCTTATATTGGCTATAAACATTATGCAACTCCCGTATCATTCAAATTCACTCTGAATTTTTGCTTTGATTTAATATAATTCTGTATGGATATTGTAATTTATATCAATTGCTATTTTTTACATTGGGCAGCAACTTCTGTTATAATTCTGTATTGATTCTGGTTATTACGAACGTAGAAACTAGAATTCTGACTTGTGTCGTTAATTTATGCTGTTGTTAAAATGTTCTGACATATGCTTTGTATACTACTGCTCTCTGCTGAACGTCTCGCAAACTCAATTATTACTAAGGTAATTCAATTATTATGGCCTGAATTCAGTGTAATTAAGTGACTTATTAGTTTTTTTAACACCTACACTTAATACATTGCTGCCTCTGTTTCCTGACACTCTGTCCTATCTCCCTGACACCCTGTCCTATCTCCCTGACACTCTGTTCTATCTCCCTGACACTCTGTTCTATCTCCCTGACACCCTGTCCTATCTCCCTGACACCCTGTCCTATCTCCCTGACACCCTGTCCTATCTCCCTGACACCCTGTCCTATCTCCCTGACACTCTGTTCTATCTCCCTGACACTCTGTTCTATATCCCTGACACCCTGTCCTATCTCCCTGACACTGTTCTATCTCCCTGACACCCTGTCCTATCTCCCTGACACCCTGTCCTATCTCCCTGACACTCTGTTCTATATCCCTGACACCCTGTCCTATCTCCCTGACACCCTGTCATATCTCCCTGACACTCTGTTCTATCTCCCTGACAACCTGTCATATCTCCCTGACACCCTGTCCTATCTCCCTGACACCCTGTCCTATCTCCCTGACACCCTGTCCTATCTCCCTGACACTCTGTTCTATATCCCTGACACCCTGTCCTATCTCCCTGACACCCTGTCCTATCTCCCTGACACTCTGTTCTATATCCCTGACACCCTGTCCTATCTCCCTGACACCCTGTCATATCTCCCTGACACTCTGTTCTATCTCCCTGACAACCTGTCATATCTCCCTGACACTCTGCCCTATCTGCCTGACACCCTGTCCTATCTCCCATTAAAAGTTCGACTTTATAATGGCTTCAAATTCAAACTAAATTAATTGAGGTCTTGCACAGGCCACTAATACCGACAGTTGAGCATACTTATATGATACAGCAATTGCGACTTAAGTAAATATTCTTTTATTTCTCTTACTCAATGCGCCTTTGAAAAAAATTAAACTTTTGTACCGCTTAACACCATTTGCACTTTTCATTTGCAGTCGTCTGTCTGCCTGTCTGTGTCTGTCTGTATCGCAAACAGTTTCACTAATTTGTCTAGATGAATAATTTCAAAAAATACTTGTGTTCATTGCAAATGCCTATATCTGTCCTTTACTTAATTAAGTCACGTTAGTGATGCTTTTATTAAATTACTCAACTTATTGCTATTCCTGCTATATTGCCTATGTATTGTACAGATTTATAGTTGTATTAAAAATAAATTGACTCGAAAGCAATGCAACAAATGACGAGTAACAAACAAACAAACTGCAAATTTCCTTTGCTTTGTATTGCAATCGTTGATATTTATTTTATATCGGCATTTTTATGACGCCTTGGTCTTCGGTGGGTGTGTGCTACCCCACTGCCTTGCCTTAAGTGGGTGTGTGCTACCGCACTGCCTTGCCTTAAGTGGGTGTGTGCTACCCCACTGCCTTGCCTTAAGTGGGTGTGTGCTACCCCACCTCCTTGCCTTAAGTGGGTGTGTGCTACCCCACCTCCTTGCCTTAAGTGGGTGTGTGCTACCCCACCTCCTTGCCTTAAGTGGGTGTGTGCTACCCCACCTCCTTGCCTTAAGTGGGTGTGTGCTACCCCACCTCCTTGCCTTAAGTGGGTGTGTGCTACCCCACCTCCTTGCCTTAAGTGGGTGTGTGCTACCCCACCTCCTTGCCTTAAGTGGGTGTGTGCTACCCCACCTCCTTGCCTTAAGTGGGTGTGTGCTACCCCACCTCCTTGCCTTAAGTGGGTGTGTGCTACCCCACCTCCTTGCCTTAAGTGGGTGTGTGCTACCCCACTGCCTTGCCTTAAGTGGGTGTGTGCTACCCCACCTCCTTGCCTTAAGTGGGTGTGTGCTACCCCACCTCCTTGCCTTAAGTGGGTGTGTGCTACCCCACCTCCTTGCCTTAAGTGGGTGTGTGCTACCCCACTGCCTTGCCTTAAGTGGGTGTGTGCTACCCCACCTCCTTGCCTTAAGTGGGTGTGTGCTACTCCACTGCCTCGGTGGCTATGTGCTGTGCTATCCAGCTACCGAGCCGACTTGATTCTTGTTTGCGAAGTTGCACAACAAAAAATTAGTCCGTGTTCTACAATTTCCGGTTACAGAAATAAGTTGTTAGGGTTTAGATCATGTTGAATATTGAATTGAAGCCCTTTGAAAGTTTAGTCGTATGGAAATTATTAATATTGGGCTAATGCGAAGTATCAGATTATATATTAGTTTTTAGCATGTGGCTTGTAGTAGTTGTAGTCGGTATATAACACATTCAATGGGTAGACTGCACATAACTTCTAGATAAATAACAGTAGAAAGAGTTAATAAATATTGTATATAATAATTAGCCTATGAAGCTTCACACAAATTCACTTTGGTGTAAAATAAAACAGTGGATTAAATGAGTTAACCAAAGATAAAATTAATTTAGGTTACACTGCCGATTGTACTTTGTCCGTATGAATGAGTAATAGACTCTGTTCTCATCTCCCCTTCAGCTAATCAAAACTTTCTTGTGAGATGATGGAAATGTCAGCAAGTGGCTATGGCCTCTCCTGACATTTACATTGCATGTCAATACATTGTAATTTTCATTGCCCCCATCCTGACATTTTCATTGCCCCCATCCTGACATTTTCATTGCATCCATCCTGACATTTTCATTGCCCCCATCCTGACATTTTCATTGCATACATCCTGACATTTTCATTGCCCCCATCCTGACATTTTCATTGCATACGTCCTGACATTTTCATTGCCCCATCCTGACATTTTCATTGCCCCCATCCTGACATTTTCATTGCCCCCTTCCTGACATTTTCATTGCCCCCATCCTGACATTTTCATTACCCCCATCCTGACATTTTCATTGCCCTATCCAGACTGAGGAATTCCTCACCTGACACCCACTGCATGCAACTCATTCGCTACTCCTAACCCTCCTGACAACTCGCTGCCATTTCTTGACAGCTGAAACCGCCAAGCGATGAGTCACTGGTCATTGTTGACTCCGTCAGCGGCACCTTGAACCCCGTCAGTGGCCTCAGCCGCCTGCTCGTCCATCTGGCGCCGCTTTCGTCCAGTTATGACCTCGTAGGAGACGATAATGACCAACATGGTGACCAGCTCGGCACCGATGCCCAGCAGGGGAGGCAGGAAGGCCCTCGGGCTCTTGACGCGAAGGAACATGGTAGCCTGGTTGGCGCCAAAATCGTTGCTGGATTCGCAGGTCACGGTGCCCCTATCCAGTTCGTAGTCCATCTGGGACAGCAGCAGGGTCTCATTGCGGCTGTGGTTAAAGCTCGGCCGGAACTGCTGGCTCCAGCGAATGTCGCCGAGCGGATGGCCCAGCACCTGGCAGGTGATGTTCACCGTTTCGGTGGGCCAAACGGCCACGTCGAATCTGGGAGGGAGATTGTGGGAGATTGTCGCTGAAAGTGTCGTTAATTGTATCGCTAATTAGTGTATCGCTAATTATGTCGCTTGGAGTGTCGCGAATTTTATAGCTTGGAGCGTCGCTTAGTGTGTTGCTAATTTTGTCGCTGGGAGTTTCGCTTAGTTTGTCGCTAATTATGTCGCTTGGAGTGTCGCTAATTATGTCGCTTGGAGTGTCGCTAATTATGTCGCTTGGAGTGTCGCTAATTATGTCGCTTGGAGTGTCGCTAATTATGTCGCTTGGAGTGTGGCTAATTATGTCGCTTGGAGTGTCGCTAATTATGTCGCTTGGAGTGTCGGTAATTATGTCGCTTGGAGTGTCGCTAATTATGTCGCTTAGAGTGTCGCTAATTATGTCGCTTGGAGTGTCGCTAATTATGTCGCTTGGAGTGTCGCTAATTATGTCGCTTAGGGTGTGGCTATTTATGTCGCTTGGAGTGTCGCTAATTATGTCGCTTGGAGTGTCGCTAATTATGTCGCTTGGAGTGTCGCTAATTATGTCGCTTGGAGTGTCGCTAATTATGTCGCTTGGAGTGTCGCTAATTATGTCGCTTGGAGTGTCGCTAATTATGTCGCTTGGAGTGTGGCTAATAATGTCGTTTGGAGTGTCGCTAGTATGTCGCTTAGTGCATCGCTAATTATGTCGCTTGGAGTGTCGCTAATTATGTCGCTTAGAGTGTCGCTAATTATTTCGCTTGGAGTGTCGCTAAGTATGCTGCTTAGATTGTACTTAAATGTTTTGCTAATTTTTTTGCTGGGTCTTGGATTGTCGATAAATTAAATGTGTCATTTAGAGTATGTCTCTTAGGATGTCGCTTCAGTTGTCACAAGTTGTGTCCTTTTGATGATTGCACTAAAGGTGCTGCTACGTGGAACCGTCGCTAAATGAAGTACGAGATGGTTTCACTCCGTTTCTAATTGAAAATTTCAACTTGAAAGCTACACGTACACTTCTGCGTCAGACGCAGATGAAGGATGAGCAAGCACGATCCAGGCTTACCTGTCGTTGCCGTTCACCAGCATGCGTATTATGGGTCTGGACTGGAAAGCGCCGCTAGCCACAGTTGTCTCCATGACGGCGCCGTCGGCGCTCACCGGGGTCACGAGACACTCGTAGACGCTTACGTCCTCGTTAATTGGACTGCGCAAGGTCAACGTGGAGATGCAGCTGACGCCCTCCTTGCACTCCGTGTGGATGCTGGCCCGGCTCTCCTTGACGCTGATGCTGCGGTTGCGGCCGGGCCTCCTCCAGTCGAAGCTCGCCTCCGCCAGGCTGACCGCCGCCTGACCCGGCTTCGGTGGCGACGTCTCCGCCCGGCACGTGATGACCAGCGGAGCGCGCTTGTCCAATTTGTAGGCCTCGCCAAAGCCGCCGTCCGCCTGCTTCTGCAGATGGACCACCACGTTGTCCACGGTGACGTTGACCCGGCTGGCCGAAGCCGCTGCCGCCGTCAGCAGCAGCAGCGACGCGACTGCCTGCGCCAGACGTTGCCGCATAGCCCACTGTTAATTGCTAGCGTTGGCCCACACTGCCAGTGAATAGGCCCGATCGATCGATCGAGATGGGTATGTTTTAGCCAAGGAGAGACTGACTGACTGCCGCCTTTTATCCGGCTGCTGGGACAGGCAGCTGTGTGGCTTTGTCTGTACAGCTGGAATAGAGAGAGGCGCAGGCTGAGACAGAGAGTGAAGCGGCGGAGCTGGCGGGGCGGGCGGTGGGGGGGGAGATGGGGTTTGAGGAGCTCAGCTGAGCCAGGGTGGAATTGAAATGGAGTCTGGAGTGGCAACTTCTTCTCCCTCCATCCCGCAATTTCAGACAACTGTAGGCCGCAGTTTTTTATTTTTAGTATATAGGACTAGTAATCTTGCCCCCCGTTAAGGGAAGGCAACAAATAAGGTAATGAGATATCACAAAACCTTTATATGAAAAGGCATTGTACAGTCACTGCTGTTGGTTTCATAAAGATGAAGTTAGATGTAGATGTTAGATGGTTCTAGCCAAAGATATCAACATCCTCTTTTTCATTATTGGAATCTGAGCAATTCCTCCAGTGAGCCTCGTCATCTTAGCAATCCCCCCTCCAGTGAACTCTGGAATTTCAGTCAGCTTTGCACTGTAGATTGTAGAACACGTGCTGCGGAACCTGTAGAACTGCACTCAGCCTTCAGCTGTCTGACAGGGGTGAGGAGCAGCTGCTGCTACTCCAGATTCCGGCTCTGGGACTCCATGCCAGAGCTCATACGCTCTTACGAGCTTATATGCCATTGGCAGGACTTTGGAGTCTGCGTGTGCGAAGCGAGTGACCGCGACGCAGAGCGCGCGAGCGGGAGAGAGAAAGGAAGAGTAGAGGGGGGAATTATTTGTATTTCCTCCTCGTCCTCTGGAACGACTCTGAGCTGCTGCATGGAGAGAATCTGACTTCCCATCCCTGTGCTCAGTAGCACCCCCCCCTTCATCCGGACGGAGTGAAGGCTTTTATTCTCCACTTCCCAGACCGGATATCTATTCTGAACTGGCAGCAGAACTGTTTTCGGGGAAATTCCGTTTATAGCATTGCTTTCCAAATGGCATTATCCTGCCGATCGATATGGCTGGATTGGGAGTTAATGCGATCACCGTGACTGCGAATTTAAGTGGGCCAGCTGTGCTCGGAGCTGAAGTCTGCGACCGAACTGGCTGCGTTCTGTACACGATGTCTGTACTGGCTGGGTTCTGTACACGATGTCTGTACTGGCTGGGTTCTGTACACGATGTCTGTACTGGCTGGGTTCTGTACACGATGTCTGTACAGGCTGGGTTCTGTACACGATATCTGTACTGGCTAGGTTTTGTATACGATATCTGTACTGGCTAGGTTTTGTACACGATATCTGTACTGGCAGGGTTGTATACACATGTCTGTACAGGCTGGGTTCTGTAAACGATTGCTACTGTACTAGAGCTAGATCCTGTACACGATTGCTACTGTACTAGAGCTAGATCCTGTACACTATTGCTACTGTGCTAGAGCTAGATCCTGTACACGATTGCTACTGTACTAGAGCTAGATCCTGTACACGATTGCTACTGTACTAGAGCTAGATCCTGTACACGATTGCTACTGTACTAGAGCTAGATCCTGTACACGATTGCTACTGTACTAGAGCTAGATCCTGTACACGATTGCTACTGTACTAGAGCTAGATCCTGTACACGATTGCTACTGTACTAGAGCTAGATCCTGTACACGATTGCTACTGTACTAGAGCTAGATCCTGTACACGATTGCTACTGTACTAGAGCTAGATCCTGTACACGATTGCTACTGTACTAGAGCTAGATCCTGTACACGATTGCTACACCGCCCCACCCAACTCAAGGTCAAATACTGGTTGGGTACCAACTACTGATTCCGGTAATTGATGATGGCCTGTGAAGAGATAGTTTTGTGGTGAAACCGCGTCTACACATCCGGATATCGGCTTAGCATTAACCAGCTGTATAGGCGGTGGAGCTGATGCTGCAATTATTTAGACAGTCTGATTGCGCAAACAAAGGGTGAGCGCTGGGGCCATTGCTGAGTCTGACTGACTGCGTCTGCTGGCTGCATGTGCTCAGACTCGGGGAATGAATTGCATTGGCAATCTATCCTATATCATGCCTATGTGTAATTCATTCTGGAATGACATTGTTTTAATGCCAAATATTACAGAAAATCTCCCTCCGCCCTATCCATTTTTAGGGGCATCGGGTCACCCCCCGCATGTCCTGTGCTTCCTTCTGGTGCTCAGCTCAAGTCCCTTTTTGACTTCCTGATATCCATGACTGCTCGATCTTTGATAGCCTGGCGATGGGCCTGTTGGGATCTGGATGGAATTTCATGCGCAGAAATGGGATTGGGGAATTGGAGAGGCTCAGGCTTAGTTGAAATTCATTGTGAGTGCTTCTCTACATGTACTGTGCGCAGTGAATAGCCAAGTGTCTATGGATGCGCATTTTGCACTACTTATAGTAAAATGACCAAAATCCAATCTTTTATAGGAAAGAAACATCGCTTCGCTCGCTCTTTCTCGCTATCTACCATCTATTGCCAAGACCTGCACCGGAGCGGTTACGAAAATTAGATTTCTCGGTAGTTGCTCGCACTCTTTTGCACTACTTGAGTAGTCTGATTTTCGTTCGGCATGGCTGGTTCCAGCAGGTAGTTCCTCTGGATAAAAGCGCTTACCGCGCCCATTGGCTTTCCAGCTGCCTTAATCGTTTCCGGTGATCTTGTGTGCGTGCTTTCAGCGTGATTGGCTGCGGCAAGCAAGCTCGAAAGAGCTCGCTTCGCTCGCTCTTTCTCGCTATCTACTATCTATCTATCTATCTATCTATCTATCTATCTATCTATCTATGTATCTATCTATCTATCTATCTATCTATCTATCTATCTATCTATCTATCTATCTATCTATCTATCTATCTATCTATCTATCTATCTATCTATCTATCTATCTATCTATCTATCTATCTATCTATCTATCTATCTATCTATCTATCTATCTATCTATCTCAGCTGAAGAGGCCGACAATGATGAATTGCCAGCTGCGGCAGGCGCTTTGAGCTGAGCCGACAGTATTTTATTGAGTGCTCAGATACGCTGTGCACACTCAGCCATATGAAATCCAGAGCCTCATCGAATGCTTGCACAGGCGGCGGCACTGAGGCCAGCATTTGCCTGCTTAATTTATGACCAGCCGGCAAGAAGTAGCGGCTTGGGCGAGAAATTTGAGCACCGCCTGCCCGACTGAGCAGGCCGCCAATCTGCAGGCCGGGCTGGTCTCCAGCTGTCCTGGGATTAGCAGTCCCCCGAGTGCAGGATCAGCTGGACGGGAGGATTAACTGGATTTGAGAGGCTCTCAGTGTGAATAAGTAGGCGTATTTGTTCTTTTTGAAGATATTTATTTTATTTTTGTCTGCTCTTCGCTCATAACCAGCTGAGCACTTTCTAGTGCGCTTGGATTAGCACTCCATTCTGTTCCTGCATCCTTGTGGGCTAGATTAGCAATCCATTCTGTTCCTGCATCCTTGTGGGCTAGATTAGCAATCCATTCTATTCCTGCATCCTTGTGGGCTAGATTAGCAATCCATTCTGTTCCTGCATCATTGTGGGCTAGATTAGCAATCCATTCTATTCCTGCATCCTTGTGGGCTAGATTAGCAATCCATTCTATTCCTGCATCCTTGTGGGCTAGATTAGCAATCCATTCTACTCCTGCATCCTTGTGGGCTAGATTAGCAATCCATTCTATTCCTGCATCCTTGTGGGCTAGATTAGCAATCCATTCTATTCCTGCATCCTTGTGGGCTAGATTAGCAATCCATTCTATTCCTGCATCCTTGTGGGCTAGATTAGCAATCCATTCTATTCCTGCATCCTTGTGGGCTAGATTAGCAATCCATTCTATTCCTGCATCCTTGTGGGCTAGATTAGCAATCCATTCTATTCCTGCATCCTTGTGGGCTAGATTAGCAATCCATTCTACTCCTGCATCCTTGTGGGCTAGATTAGCAATCCATTCTATTCCTGCATCCTTGTGGGCCAGATTAGCAATCCATTCTATTCCTGCATCCTTGTGGGCTAGATTAGCAATCCATTCTATTCCTGCATCCTTGTGGGCTAGATGGGTCATAAACCGGTAGTCAATACTAGCCAAATCTGCATGAGCAGTTGCTCCGTATCCGAAAGCATAAAATTTCCCATTTCTATCACTGAGATACTACCACCTCTATATTACAGGCTAGTTGAGCACTGAGAGTCGTAAAAGCCCCCACAGTTTTATTAACAATAGCACTAGGCCTCTCTGAGGCACGTAACGCACGCCTGTCACACAGGAATGAAAAGTCGGTCGCGTATTTTGGATATTTCGACTTTTTTCCAGCGCTGCAGATCTCCCAGCGCTTTCTCTCCCCGCTTTCTTTAGCTTCTCCGAAAAAATCTTCTCCGGCAGCAATCTTCAGTGCTCCAGGTAGTGACGGAGTGGAAAGGGAAAGAGGAAGAAGAAAGAAATGGGAATATTGTCGGCCGCTCCTCCACCGTACGCGCCAATCGCCCAGATCTCCTGGCCGCCCGCCTGTCCTCAATCGACCTCGCCCCCTCGCCCCCACTTCTTACCCCTGCGCCGCCCTTCCCAAGCGGCCCTCAAAAAAGCCACTAACACCGCAGAGAAGAATTATTATAGAGTGCGCGGGTGAACGGCTTGGAGCTAAAGGGTACAAAGCACCGACCAGCCACCGCGCAGCCCCCCGACGCTCCAGCAGAGACCGAGAGTGCGAGACAGACGTCCCTAGGCTTGGCTAGTAGCGGCAAAAGAGGGCAGACCTCTCTCAAGATTTGGGGGGGGGGCAGCCAACCAATGGAACAACGCACTGGCTTCTCTGAGCCAGTAACAGCAAGGCTCATGCTTCTTTGGTAGCGTCGGTGGAGCGATGCAAGCAGACCCGCTTCCCCTCATCTCCATAAATCGATGTCACAGCCTCATGCTCAAACCCTTGGCAACTCAGCTGCGTGGGCACAGACTAAAGTAACACCTTAGGCTAGAACCCTGCACTAGCGGTCAGTTGCCATGCACAATTGCAACGATAGCGCAGACCTGCTGGCTCGTTGCCAGGCCACTTGGCTGGATCAACCAGCCGAAGCTGCTGCCGTGGTCAACGGGCTCTGGAAGCGAATCGACTCGACGATCTTGTCGTCGTCGTCGTCGGATTTGTCGGCGCCAGCGCCGGCGCCTGCATCGCCGACTCCGCGCAGGCGGCGCGCCTGGCCGACCGTCAGCGTGTTCGTCTCCTCGGCGCTGGCCGACTTCGCTGACGAGCGCGACCGCCTCTCTCGGCACGTCTTCCCCGACCTGCGCGACTGGTGCGAGGCGCGGCGCCTGGCGCTGGACGAGTGCGACCCGCGCTGCGGCCTGGCGCCGGGCGACTCGGACCGGACGCACCTGGACCTGCTCGGCCAGGCGGGCGGCTGTTGCATCTTCCTCGGCCTGGTCGGCCACCGCCTGGGCCCCGAAGTCAGCGAGACGGAGCTGGCGGCCACCGGCTTGCCCGCCGGCTGCTCAACGGATCTGGCCGAGGCGCTGAGCTGTGGCGCTCTGGATCCGTCGCCGAGTCGCTGCGCTGCCGCGCTTTTCCTGCTGCTGATGGACGACGACAGCAATGACGACGGCGGAGCAGCGACGGCCCAGGCTGCTCGGTATCGACTGGAGATCGCCAGTCGCCTGCCGGCCAGTCGAGTGCTGCAGTACTCGCGCTCGGCTGCCGACAGCCTCGACAGCTTCGAAGCCTGCGTCCTGGAGCAGCTCAAGCGAGTCGTCTCCGAGCAGTTTCCATCGGCGACGGCGCCCATCGACGTCACGCTGACCACCGAGATCAGCGACTCGAACGAGGCGCACATCGGCTACCTGCAGTCGCTACTGGAGACCGACAGCCAGACTCCCGCCACCATAGCCGGCCAGGAGCGCTGCCTCAGCCTGCTCACCAACTTCGTTGAGACTGGCGAACTGTCCATGGCTGACTTTCGCCTTTTCGGCGACTCGGCCGACCACATCGCCTTCGGCCTGCCCGGCGTCAAGTCCGTGGTGGTGTCCGGCGACCCCGGCGCCGGCAAGTCAACCATGCTGGCCAGACTCGGCGCCGCCTTCCTCGACCGGCGCGGATTCGACGTGCTGGCGCATTTCGCCCAACTGTCGCCGGCCTCGAACGATCGGCGAACCCTGCAGCGCAAGATGAAGGCCTTCCTGCGCGGCCAGCTGACCGAGGCGGAGGCTGCCCGTCTTGGCGACGAGCAGGCGACCCGCAGCGTCTCGGAGCTGTTCAACTCCATCATGAGCGCCAAGCGGACCATGCTCATCCTCATCGACGCGTTCGAGTGCTTCTACGAAGTGTCCCACGTCGGCGAGCTCCTGCCAGTCGCCTGGCCGCAGAACGTCCGATGTGTGGTCTCCTGCCGTCGGCGCGATCTTGACCGCTGCTTCAGCGAGCGCAGCGTCTGCCTTTACGAGCTGCAGCCGCTGGAACCCGCCGCTCAGGCGCTGGTCTGCCGAGGCCGGCTCGGCGAGGACTGGAGCAGCGAACTGACCGACGCCCTACTCGGCGTCAGGGCAGGCAGCGGCGCGGCGGCACCGGCAGCGGCCGCCAACCCGCTCTGGCTGGTCGAGGCCTGCGGCGAGGTTCACCGCTCCGGCCCGGCCGCTGCTGCCGGCCTTCCCGGTGGGGCGCGCGATCTGCTTCTCTCTGTGGCCACCCGCCTACTGGCCGAGGAAGACGCGGACGGGTCCCTGGCCGCTTTGCTCGCTCTCGCCTGCGTGGCCCGAGTCGGACTCTGGGAGCGGCACGTCCGCTTGTTGCTGCGCTTCGTCGTCGAATATCGAGCCGCTTCGCCGACCGAAGCGTCGGAGGTGTCGCCTCCTACGCGGTCGCTCCAGCCGCTGCCGCTGACCAACTACCGGCGGCTGCTCCGCATGGCGCGGCCGTTCCTGCGTCATATTCGGCGCGAATCCTCGGCGCTCGCCTATCGGCACGAGCTGGCGCGCTCGGCCGCCGCCCAGGCGCTGCAGCTGGTGGACAGTCCGGAGCGGGCCAAGCGCTGGCACAGCCTGGCCGTCGACTTTATCCTGCTGGCCGAGCGGATCGGCTTCGGCTGCGCCTACCTGGCCAGGGACCTGCCATTCCACCTGTACTGGAGTGACCGGCGGTCCGAGCTGCACGCCCTGCTGCAGGCCGGCAGCGGCTTCCCCGTCAGTGGCTCGCCGCAGCGTCGGTCGCGGGTGCCGCACCAGACAGCCAGCGGCGTTTACAGCTCCTGGCGCTGCCGGGTGCCCAAAGTTGCGGCGGACAAGTCGCAGCCGGTGGCGTCGGCTTCCGGCTCCGCGCCGCGCGGCCTGGTCGCCTGCCTCGAATGCGCCGAACAGCCTGGCGCCAATGCTGAGCGCCAGCCGCGGGTCAGGTGCTGCATTTACTGCGGCCAGGCGCTGGCGATGAGCAGGGCCGGCGGCGCCGTGCCTGCGCTCACCTGTGGCCAGCACCTGGCTCCGCCGGACGAGCAGCCCAGGTGCTGGTTCTGCAGCTCGGCAGCGGGAGCCCAGCCGGCCCAGCTGCTGGTGTGCAACTTCTGCAACAGCGCGGCCAGTTCCTACCTGTGCTACCTGCCAGTGCTGGAGACTGATCCGCAGTTTAGCCAGGTGGTGAGGAACCAGACCAAGAAGTTTGGCCTGCAGTGGTGACGCTCGCAATCTGTCAATCTTATTATTTTCCTGTTCACATCGCTAATTGCAAGCTGTCTGGCTTCTAACAACAAAGTGTTTTCGTGCTTGCCAGTTATTGCCTGAAAGTTGCTTTCTTGCTTGTGTTTTCCTCGCGTTTTCTCTCTGTCACGCTTCCGGATCCCTTGTGAGCTCAGGCCTGAGCGAAAAATTGGCACCACTTAGCGCAAATAGCAAATTTAGTCGCTGCGATAGAACTGATTCTGCTTGCAAATAATAAATACTCAGCTCGTGCATGGTTATGGCTATTTATTTAAATCAATGGTTGTTGATTTATTTTTTAACAACAAAATGAATAAAAAAGTAAAGTTTACATTACCCACGCCCTAGCAATCCAATAGTTTTCGTCCCTTATCTGAGTGTACATTACCCACGCCCTAGCAATCCAATAGTTTTCGTCCCTTATCTGAGCGTACATTACCCACGCCCTAGCAATCCAATAGTTTTCGTCCCTTATCTGAGTGTACATTAGCCACGCCCTAGCAATCCAATAGTTTTAATCCCCATATGAGTGTACATTACCCACGCCCTAGCAATCCAATAGTTTTAATCCCCATATGAGTGTACATTAGCCACGACCTAGCAATCCAACAGTTTTCGTCCTCATCTGAGTGTAAATTAGCCAACGCCCTAGCAATCCAATAGTTTTCGTCCCCATCTGAGTGTACATTAGGCACGCCCTAGCAATCCAATAGTTTTCATCCCCATCTGAGTGTACATTAGGCACACCCTAGCAATCCAATAGTTTTCGTCCCTTATCTGAGTGTACATTAGGCACGCCCTAGCAATCCAATAGTTTTCGTCCCCATCTGAGTGTACATTAGGCACGCCCTAGCAATCCAATAGTTTTCATCCCCATCTGAGTGTACATTAGGCACGCCCTAGCAATCCAATAGTTTTCGTCCCTTATCTGAGTGTACATTAGGCACGCCCTAGCAATCCAATAGTTTTCGTCCCCATCTGAGTGTACATTAGGCACGCCCTAGCAATCCAATAGTTTTCGTCCCTTATCTGACTGTACATTAGTCACGCCCAACTAATTCAAGAGTTTGCGTCTCCATCTGAGTGCATATAAGCCAGAGTGTACAAAAATAAAAGGCAGCTTTCAATCAGAATAAGAAGCTGCTATTTAATGCTTTTTACGAGAATAAACCGCATCTCCGCTCGTAGAAAATGGACACAGCAATGGCGTCATTATACTGCCCTCAACTGGCTCGCAATGTCTCAAATTAGCTAAGAGGTATTCATTCCATAAGGCAACGCAGAAAACCGGCCCAGAAGAAGACAGAGGGTACACAAAGTCTTTCTTCTTGTTCTCGGGTTTCGGTTTTTTTTGCCAACACTAACAGCTGGCCTCCTTCCTGCCACAAGGCCAAAACAAGAACAGGCCTGATGGCGCCTCGTACTGACGTTTCCTTTTTTGTGTTGAAAAACTCCTACTTTTGCGCTGCCACTCCCCCTTCTTGCAGGATTTTTTCTCCGCGCGCTTTTTCAGCTGTCTGTCCCGCATCAGCGCTTCATTAGTTTGACCGCCTCCTCCCTCGCCTCTCCTCTCCAACGAGGGTGTAGTGTGCAACTCGACTTCCAAGCAGCATTGCGGCTGGAGTGGGAAAATTTTGGCGCTCGATGACGAACGAAGATCAACGGCTGGGGCTGCACTTTATGATTTGCCTTGCTCTGCACTGCACGGATGGCCATGTCTAATGAGGAAGGAAGAACGCCGATCTCTCCAGCTGCAAAGTGCAAATCAAATTTGCGAAAGCGGCAGTGAATCTTGCGTAGAAAGGGTTGGAGGCTTGACCTAGATTTGCAAAGCTTAGAAAAGCCGCCAAACAAACTTTTCTATGATGTGTGTTTCTGTGCTGTGTCTTTCTGTGATGTGTCTTTCTGTGATGTGTCTTTCTGTGATGTGTCTTTCTGTGATGTATCTTTCTGTGATGTATCTTTCTGTGATGTGTCTTTCTGTGATGTGTCTTTCTGTGATGTGTCTTTCTGTGATGTATCTATCTGTGATGTATCTATCTGTGATGTGTCTTTCTGTGATGTGTCTTTCTGTGATGTGTCTTTCTGTGATGTGTCTTTCTGTGATGTGTCTTTCTGTGATGTGTCTTTCTGTGATGTGTCTTTCTGTGATGTGTCTTTCTGTGATGTATCTTTCTGTGATGTATCTTTCTGTGATGTGTCTATCTGCGATGTGTCTTTCTGTGATGTGTCTTTCTGTGACGTGTCTATCTGTGATGTGTCTATCTGTAATGTGTCCTTCTGTGACGTGTGTTTCTGTGATGTATCTTTCTGTGATGTGTCTTTCTGTGATGTGTCTTTCTGTGACCTCTCGTTCTGTGATGTGTCGTTCTGTGATGTGTCGTTCTGTGATGTGTCGTTCTGTAATGTGTCGTTCTGTAATGTGTCTTTCCCTGATGTGTCTTTCCGTGAAGTGTCTTTCTGTGATGAAAAAATGCTATAGCTAATGTAACCCAATTTTCAACTCATCGAAGGAGACCTAGCTTTAAATTTGGTCAAGGACCACGTGATTTACCCTGCCTGTATTATGTAAACAAAATGAAATCCCAATATTTGAATCTGCATGGCATGAGTTGAGTGGCTACACATATTAGAGTACAGCAGCTATATTTGCACAGTTCACAGGGTTTCATCAGGCGAGGCCTCTCCCTCTCGACACTCGTATGCACTCGCATTCGCCCACTTCGGACGCAAAAAGTATCAATTCTTTTTCGTTTTGCTCTTCTCATTCGCTCAAATGAATGCAGCTCGAGCTCGCTTCTGCTCTGCATTCTCAGCACAAATAACTACAGTGCTCGCGAGTTTCTGTAACCTGACCGTTAGAATTTGCCGAGCAGCTTCAATGCTGCTTGTCTCTACGTCATAGTTGGTATTAAATTCTTTGCCACTAGCTATGCAATGCAAAATTACCTGGGCTCTGAATAAGCGCGTTGTCACTCTTATACCCACTTGGAGCTGCTCAGCTTAATTATCTTCTGTCCGTCTGTTGGCGCCCCGGCGCGTCATTGCCTGCGTGCAAACCTGCCCGTCCCTCCCCTCGCCTGCATATTTTCAGTAATAAAGTGGCCTGATATTCCAGCTGTCATGTCTGCAAGCTGGGTGCGGTACTGCGGTTAACAAAGTACTAATTAGTTGATGCGCTGTTTAAACGAACAAATGTATTATTTCTTGAGCTGCGGTTTACTCGTAAAGCTATGCGGCTCTCTGGTGCTGGCGCCCCTGGTGCTGGCGCCCCTGGTGCTGGCGCCCCTGGTGCTGGCGCCCCTGGTGCTGGCGCCCCTGGTGCTGGCGCCCCTGGTGCTGGCGCCCCTGGTGCTGGCGCCCCTGGTGCTGGCGCCCCTGGTGCTGGCGCCCCTGGTGCTGGCGCCCCTGGTGCTGGCGCCCCTGGTGCTGGCGCCCCTGGTGCTGGCGCCCCTGGTGCTGGCGCCCCTGGTGCTGGCGCCCCTGGTGCTGGCGCCCCTGGTGCTGGCGCCCCTGGTGCTGGCGCCCCTGGTGCTGGCGCCCCTGGTGCTGGCGCCCCTGGTGCTGGCGCCCCTGGTGCTGGCGCCCCTGGTGCTGGCGCCCCTGGTGCTGGCGCCCCTGGTGCTGGCGCCCCTGGTGCTGGCGCCCCTGCATGGTGCAGGCAGCTAATAAAGAAGAATGAATTGTGTAGAGAACATATCATCATCGGGGCTGACTGCCTGCTGCCTATAGAAATTCTATCAAATCGTTTTTCTCAGTCGAAAAAACTCCTGGGGGCTTTATTCGAATCAGCCAAGCAGAACCAAGCAATCGAGCTGAAAGAAAAGTCGCTGCCGAATTCCCAAGTGTATTTTTCCCGCCCTGGCCAGGGGTAGCAGCAGCAGCCGCAGAAAGCTAATTTCCCAAAATCTTTCGTGTGCTGCGTGCATAGAGGCAAATTCTGCTTGACAGCCAACAGAGGGAAATTTTCAGCACGCAATCCGACAGCAAAGACAGACAACTGCACTAACACGATTTAAAACAATTGACTGAACAGCTATAAAACTAAACTTATTTTCAGTGTATTTATACATTCTAATCATACTGATTTATAAGCGGATCTTGGTTTATGCAAGCTGTTCAGACGGATTAACATATCCTTCAATTTGATTCTTATATGTAATTTACATATTTACGACCGCCAAAATTATTTACACATTTACACATGTATTTAGCACACTATTTGTGTATAGAAAAAGAATGCAAGGACTAACTTTACATGCACATATACATGTATAATTTAATCTTCAATAGTCGTCCTTGGGATAGAGTAGCTGATCAAAAAACTTAAATCTTTCAAAATTTTTGCTAACCATGCGCGCTTACAGCTACTTGCAGTACGTACATGAACAAGAAGCTAGCTCGCTTTTCGTTTTTTTGAGTGGCCGGAGGTGTGTTGGAAAAGAGCTTAATTGCAGTAAACCTACATGTACGAGTACATCGATCATAGCTAGAGTTTGCTTTTGTGGGCTCATACATGTATGTGGGTTGTTTGCTAGCTGACTCCGACTAATCTTCATAAATGTGTCGTCATCGACCCTTGATGCACGCATCCAAAAAACATAAGCAATTAGTTGTTCTTACAATTTAAGACTGGATACAAAATATTTTGTATAAATAAGATGGGCTGACTGAAAATATGGGCTGAGCCTGCACCAGCTCCAACTCATAGATCATCAGCAAAGCGTTTCAATATCTTCGGTACAATTACAACACAGTTAGGGAGATATCAGCTGTAGCTCTGATCAAGCACCAGTGTATATAACAGTTATATACAGTGGTCCTTGGCTCTGATCTATCTTTGAGACATTTCCTCGTTACTAAAATAATAGTAATCCTATCAATCGCAGATAAGTGTTAAAATATAGAATAGCAACATTAACTTCTAGCTTGATTTTAGTTACATGCGATGATAATAAAAAGAACCCTCAATTTAATTTTATTTCAGAATTGCTTCACAAATAGATAGGCATTCATTTAAAACATTATTATTTCTTGGAAAAGCACAATTTCAATATTCATTTTTAATATAATTTTTTAATTTGCCCGCGCCCTTTTTGTCCCATTTAGTATCGTACTTACGTCAATATTCCACTTTATTTTATTTAGATTTCCGCTATTTTCTGTTTCTATTGCTTAAGCATTCAATTCAGTCTTGAAACAAACAACTATGGCACAACAAGGACCCCAGAAGTCGGCCATCATTGTAAGTCAGGCAACAAAGTTAGCGTCTAGACGCAGTCAAATTCAAGTTTTACATTCACGTTATGACGTTTGCTAGGCCTATATCGAAAGATAAAGTACATAAAACATAGGCATCTATAGTCTCAGTTATTATTATTTATTATAAAAATATATATTTATTAGTCATCTAATTAGGGCCTAGTACTATATACTAGGCCTACATCTATATTTTTTGGGGTGGGCATTTTTGCAACTTTCCCTGCCCTGGTCCACCACAATTTACGGTGGCCAGATTGGCCAGGTCAGCCAGCAGTTGCGATTGTATGATTTTCAAACTGCACTCAGTTTGTGCACAGAACACTTGCTGAAGCTCCAGTTAGCTCCCTCAAAAGTAGGCTAAACATATCTAGCAGTTTTTTTCCTTGCTGAAATTGAAAACTTCATCAGGCTTCAAATGTAAACGATTCCACCATGACCAAAAAATTGAGGTAGCTAATAAAAAGGTTTGCAACTTAGACATAGTTGCAAACTGAGAAATGCACCTTATATACTTGTGTTAGCAACAATGATCATCATATAATGTGACTAAAATGCTTAGCTAAAACTCCCTAAAAGTAACAACTAGGCTTAAACTTCTAAAGCAATGCCAATGCCAAGCCAACATATTAAATAATTTCAAAAAGGCACTATTAAGAAAGTCTTGTTAATTGTTTTTAGCAAATGTTCTATTTTTTATAGTAGGCCTAGGCCTAGGCCTAACTGTAAAATAATTTGAAATTTGCTAAGTCTATCAAACATATTTAGCTATTTTAAGTGTTGCATAATAATAACATTATTGTTATTATATTGTTTAAAAAATCTTTTGCTTTGCATCATTTTTTGTCATTTTTGCTTTGGCTCTTTCTCTGTTGTACATTGTTGTATATTAGGTCATTTTGAAATTTACCTTCTTTTGTACAAAAACACCCTATTTACCCAGTGACCCAAAGATACATTCTACATTATAGACACTGCCCATTGTCTAGAAAGTGGCCTTTATGCCAGAAAATTCTGGCATATTTTTGTTCTTGCTGACAATCTTGGTGTACATTTGGCATATAGAAGTTTTAGGCTCAATATTAAGTCTACACAATTGGCATACAAAAATGGCCAAGTTCAGGCCTAATATAGGGCCTATATGATGTAGATAAATATTCACTAACAAAAGCTCTTTCAAAAATAATTGGAAACAAAACTAAAAAAACCTAGCCATCTAGTGTGGCCCCCTTTTGGGGTGGCCAATAAGCAAGGAGCAAAAATAGTTCATGGAAAACAATTAAAAAAGCACATTTTCTTAAAAAAACAATTTTTTCTTCACTTTTAAAAATTACCTTATTCATGTAAAATTGTCACAGACAATGATATTTGCTATGAATCTCTTTTTCTAAAATTAACAAACAGACAACAAAATATAGCTTTCACAAAGATAATAGACACCCTCCTAAATAGAAAATATTCCCAAGATAGCAAGCATCCCCTAAATAGAAGCATCCACCTAAATAGCAAGAATCCTGCAGATAGCAAGCATCCTGTAGATAGCAGGAATCTCTAAATAGCAAGCATCCCTGCATAGAAAGAATCCAATACATGTAGCCTGTATCCCCCTCTTCCAAATAGTAAGTTATCCCTTAAGAGCAAGCATCCATTACATACATGCCCAACCTCAAAATTTGACCCATCTGGTGTGACTTAGTTTTGTCCTGATTTGTGAATTTGTTCCTCTCAATTGCAACTTAGTTCCCCTGATTGCAACTTAATTTTTACTTTGTATATGACTTTTCTTGCCTTTTTCTCTTTTCTTCTCTTTCTCTTTCTCTCTCCTCTTTCCCCTCTCTCTCTTTTCTCTCCTTTTTTACTTTTTTCCTCTTCTCCTTTCTTTCTTCACCCACTTTTTTGTTTTTCCTATTTTCAATTTTGTGACTTACCTTGGCTGGCAGCCATTTCACCCATCCGGTTAGGACAGGTTACACAGGTGTTAGGCATGTATGATCTACTAGACAACAAGTATCTAGTGCAAATGTTACCTTAGCTAATGCAATAATTGATTTCTCAAGTTGTGCAACAATCCATGTCTTAGCTAGGACAATAATCTCTTTTTTAGATAGCACAATAATCAGCTTCTTAGCTAGTGAAATAATTGTTTTCTTATATAGTGCAATATTCCTTGCACTATAGCGCGAATGAATGAATATCTAGTGAATATCTAATGAATGAATATCTAGTGCAATATTCCTTATTATCAAAGTACAATAATCCTTGACTTATCAAGTGCAATAATCATTGGCTTTTCAAGTGCAATAATCCTTGGTTTATAAAGTGCAGTAATCCTTGGCTTATCAAGTACAATAATCATTGGCTTATCAAGTGCAATAATCTGTAGTGACCTTCGCAAAAGTTCTATACCGTATGATGTTTACTTCCAGAAATTTCTGCAATATAGTACGAGTTAAATTCTAGAAAATTCTTTATCTAGCTATTTCTAATCTCGTAGTAAATATTTCTACTCAATAAATATTTATTTACTATACTGTAATTCATCATCATACAAAATATGAATACCGTACGTACGATACTTACTATACAGTTTGTTTTACCGCACTAAAATGATTCTAGAAATTTCTGGAAGGACAAATTATAGTATAAATATACAGTAGCTAAACTAGCATCTGCTCCTAGCATCTTTGATATTCGAGCAACTCAAGTGCCAAACAAAGAAGCAAGCAAGGGCAAACCACCGCCTAGCTCTACCTTTTTCATTTCACAGTCACTACAAATCCTTGGTTTATCAAGCATGGTAATCCTTGGTTTACCAAGTGCAACAATCCTTGGTTTATCAAGTGCAATAATCCTTGGTTTATCAAGTGCAATAATCCTTGGTTTATCAACAGCCATAATCCAGGTCTTTTTAATTAGTCCTTTAATAAAAGCCTTCAATAAAAAAATTATGCTACTTTTATTTACACTACTAAGATTCAAATGCCGGTTGCTGCATTAGTAGTCCAGTGTGTTTACATTTAGGCTAGCTCTCATTGAATTTATAAATGAATTTGTAGCACTTATAATTCAACACTCACACCAAGTCAAGTTAAACAAAGGTTCCTATAGATAGGTAGGTACATAGTTTTGATTTTTAGTATATTGGATTATTACAATTTCTAAGAAAAAGAACAAAATTAAAACAAAAAATGAGCAATAACTGAAATTTAGCAAAGAACAGTCATTTTAAAGTTCAGTAAAACTCCTGTAGTTCTAAAATTATTTTTTCTTTAAAAATATTGGCATACAAACAACTGTAGACTTGGCATAAAAAATTTTAATTTTACATTGGCTTAAAGTTGAAAAAATAGGAAATTTCATTCCGGCGTACACCTGCCATGATCTGGACTATGGGACACTGCCAATGTGTCTATAGGCTCTAAAATTATAGAAATTGTGGCCATGTCTATAAGTATAGACCTAAGCACTATTAGAGACATGGCTGCCATTTCTATAAGTTTTTGCATTATAGAGTCATAGACAGTTGCCATATCCAGGCACAGATCCAGAAAATTTTTGAAGGTGGGGGCAAGCTATACCAAGCACTGCAACCCAATATTAGAAAATAGACCTAGTATAGTTAGGATATTTTTGTTCTTATAAATTTGTTATTTTAATACACAAATGGAATTGCATTAAACTTTTTTTTAAAATAAAAAATTCCTGTACACAGTTGTATTGTCATTGCTTGTTTTAAGATTCACATATTCACACATAACAGCCTGCAGTCACAATCCAGATACCCTGTGCACTCGCCCCAGATACCAGATGAGCCGCCAGTGCTGCCGCTGGAGTCGCTCAGCTACCCAGCCCACTACGCGCCCTACATCTCCAACGTGGTGATCCCCTACGGCCTCGTTCTGGATCGCATTGAACGCATGGCAGAGGAGATCAGCCAGGACCTGCAGGCCAGCTGCGATCCTGAGGAGGGTCTGCACGCAATCTGCGTTCTCAAAGGAGGATTCAAGTTCTTTACCGATCTCACAGATCGGATGCAGAGCAAGAACTGCTGTCACAAGTCTTTGAAGATTTCTAGTCATTTCATTCGCGCTAAAAGCTACCAGGTTTGCTCACGGGGGGGAGATTTCTAGTCATTTCATTCGCGCTAAAAGCTACCAGGTTTGCTCACAGGGGGGAGATTTCTAGTCATTTCATTCGCGCTAAAAGCTACCAGGTTTGCTCACAGGGGGGAGATTTCTAGTCATTTCATTCGCGCTAAAAGCTACCAGGTTTGCTCACAGGGGGGAGATTTCTAGTCATTTCATTCGCGCTAAAAGCTACCAGGTTTGCTCACAGGGGGGGAGATTTCTAGTCATTTCATTCGCGCTAAAAGCTACCAGGTTTGCTCACAGGGGGGAGATTTCTAGTCATTTCATTCGCGCTAAAAGCTACCAGGTTTGCTCACGGGGGGGAGATTTCTAGTCATTTCATTCGCGCTAAAAGCTACCAGGTTTGCTCACAGGGGGGAGATTTCTAGTCATTTCATTCGCGCTAAAAGCTACCAGGTTTGCTCACAGGGGGGAGATTTCTAGTCATTTCATTCGCGCTAAAAGCTACCAGGTTTGCTCACAGGGGGGTGTTTTGATGGTTCATTCAATAAATTGAGTCTTCGCAGTAAGCGACTATTTTTCGGCTACTAGCCAACCGAACAAAACAACCAGCGTGCGCACTCTCTCTGGAGAGGCTGATAACTATATATTGCAATAATTTTAAATAAATGGGGTGGGTGCTGCTGAACATTATAAATGGGGGCTGGGGCTGAAACGTACGTATCAAAATCTCTGCTATGAAAGTTACGCGTAGGTGAATGAAAAGTACACTCGTACATGTAAGCCAACTCCTAAACATTCCCCCCTTCCTGACAGAGCAATGTCAGCAACAAAGACCGGAAACACTGAACTTGAGTACCTAGTAACCGAACGGACAAACTATGACCATAGCAAAAAAAAACATACAACGCCTGGGAACAGCACGAGAAGCGTGAGGGCTCAAAAGAGCTCAAAAGCCAAACTGAAAAGATGTTTCGGCACCCGCCACCAAGACTCGCAAATGAAAACAATGAAAATGCGCAAGACCGCAAACTGAAATAAGTTACCACTAAACATCAAAAAATATAAAAATTTGCAACTCAGCTTAAACTCGCAATTTTAATAAAGTCGAAAATGGTTGACAGAAAAAACCCATCACCGTAACTTAACAGAAACTTCAAACAGCTCAAACTCAAAGGAAAAACAAATGCGCCAACTGCGCTCCAAAAAAATCTGATCCCAAAAAAAACCATGAACAAAAACAGACACAACCAATAATCAAAAAGGCAACGGCTTGAAAAGCCCAAAACTGGCAGAAAGCCTACTGAACGCACACGATACAGTACAAACAATTTGAAAACTCAGCGTAAACTCGGAAAAGTCCGGAAAAGAAAACAAACAGTTCTTAAGCAAATGATCAACTCCTCTCACTCGAGATAGCACAGTTTGCTCACAGGCCGCACAAATACCGTCCCACCGACCTGGACCTTGGCCACCCGGACTCGATTGTCTGAACCTGGGTAGACTTCGACTACTCGTCCCACCGGCCAGTGTCCCCGCGGTGAGTCTGCTTTGATGACGAGAACGACATCACCTGGCTGTAAATCACGCTGCGGTCCCGCCCACTTGGCTCTCGGCTGCAACCCTGGCAGCCATTCGCGCATCCAGCGTCGCCAGACGTGCCTCACGAGTTCTTGGACGCGCCGCCACCGCCGCCTCGGGTCAGCCGCGACGTCGTCGGGCACATCCGGCGCGAATTGTCCACCAGCTTGACCGTGCAGGAAATGGTTTGGCGTTAGTGGCTCTTCGTCTCTCGGATTCGCCGATTGATAGGTGATGGGGCGCGAGTTGATAAGCGCCTCCGCTCCAGTGATCGCTGACTGAAGCTCCTCGTCGGTGACATCTGCGCTGCCCAGAATCGCGTGTAGCGCTCGCTTCGCAGCCCGAATCATCACCTCGTGGGCTCCACCAAAGTGCGGGGCGGCTGGCGGCTGGAAGTTCCACTTGACTCGCTGCTTGGATGTCTCGCGACTGATCCTTGTCCTGTCCAGCTCCTCCAGAAGTCGCAGTTCATCTGCACCTTTTACAAAGTTGCCACCGTTGTCAGAATACATAGCCTTGGGTAAGCCACGCCTGTTCACCATTCGGTAGAAGGCGTTCAAGAAAGAGTCCGCGTCAAGGCTGTAGGTCATCTCGAGGTGTACCGCTCGCGTCTCGAGGCATGTGAACAGCGCCAAATAGCGTTTCTGCCTCTTCTTAAATCGGCCTTGAATAGTGACGAACGGCCCTCCCATGTCGACGGCTACGTTCGTGAAGGCTTTTAAGGATCCTGCGACACGGGCATCAGGCAGTGGCGCCATCTGTTTTACGATGGGACGAGCTTTCTCTCTCTTGCACACAGCGCATTCAACCTCCCACTCGCGAATAGCTTCCCGAGCACAGATAACCCAATACTTGGCTGACAGCGCCGCCAGAGTTTGGTTAGTCCCACCATGGCTCTGCTGCTCGTGATATTGTTTGATGATCAGCTTGGTGATCCAATGCTTCCGCGGCAAAATAGATGGATGTCTTGCTGCAAATGGCGCCTGTGGCCTGAATTTCAACCGGCCATCCACTCGTAGGACTCCTGCTGCATCACGTACCGGCTGCAAGCACCGCAGCTTCTTCTCGTTCACTGTATCCGTCTTGAACGCTTCCTCCTGAGCTAACCTTACCAAACGCTCCTCGACCTCCTCGAGCTCATCCACCAACAGCTCACCGCCGCTCCGCTGATACTTCTCCGTCTGACAGTTCCGAATGAACCGCAACACCCAAGCGAAGACGCGCTGCAGTCGATGGAAACTAGAGAATCGCTCTGGTTTGAGTCGCCAGCCTGTCTTGTCTTCTTCATCGGTGGTGACCAGACATACGGGCTCTGCACAACGCTTCTGGATGCTTGCTAGCTCTCTTCGACGGGTATTCGCCTCAGTAGTTTCTGGCGCAACTGGAATCGGCATTTCTGGCCAATCGTTTGAGCACCTCGCCAAGAATCCAGGGCCGTTCCACCACAGCTCGTTGTCCATCAGCTCTTGCACACTGCAGCCACGGGATGCCACATCCGCTGGATTCAGACCTGTTGGAACGTACCGCCATTGATTTGGCTGCACCTGCTGCTGGATGAAGGCGACTCGGTTCGCAACGAAAGGCTTGAACGCTCTACTCTGCCTGCGAATCCACCAAAGCACATTGTGACTGTCACTCCAAAACACCACAGACTCAATCGCGATCTCCAACGCCTCGGCCACTGCCCTTGCGAGCCGAAGTCCTAGGACTGCCGCCATCAACTCCAGTCGAGGGATGCTCACCGCCATCAATGGTGCTACCTTAGCCTTTGCAGCAACGAAACGGACCGTCGTCTTACTCATCGTTTCGCTCCGCAGATATACGACGGCTCCGTAGGCCTCTTGCGATGCGTCTACAAACGAGTGAAGTTCGATGGATCCGTTGTCTGGACGCAGACACCGAGGCACGGCTAGTCTCGTAGCTTTGGAGAGCTCACTGGTCCACTGAAACGCTTGATCAGCCAACTCAGGATCCAACGCTTCATCCCACCCAACACCTTGTTGCCATGCCAACTGCAGCATTATCTTTCCTGTGATAACTACCGGAGCTAGGAAGCCACAGGGGTCAAACACCTCGGCCACACCGCGCAAAAGCAGTCTCTTCGTCATCACCTTGCCGCTAGCATTCGACTCGCTGATGGAAATTCCTAGGACGTCCTCTTTCGCATTCCAATTCACTCCAAGCGCCTTAGCGGTTCGGGCCTCACCTTTCAATAGCAACTCGGCGCGTTCTGCGCGGTCCTCGACTGGAACGTGTTGCAGCACTTCTAACGAATTCGACATCCATTTGCAAGCTCGCATCCCTGCCTTGCTCCATAATTCTACGAGTTGTTGGAAGAGTTTCACCGCTTGGCCAACGGTTTCTACGGAGTCTAGACTGTCGTCCATATAAGTGGAATGCAGCACGGTGTTGGCCGCCAGCGGCAGCTGTTGCTGATAGTGTCGCGCATTCTCCTGTGCCACAAACTGAGCCAGAAACGGAGAGCAGTTTACGCCAAATACCACACTGCAGAACTCATAGCTCTTCGGCGTTTGCTTCAAGTCTAAGTCTCGCCACAGAAATCGGAAAAATCTTCTGTCCTCCGGCGCAATTCGAACTCTCAGATACATCTCCTCGATGTCGGCTGCTAGCGCCACGGGATGCTTCCGGAACCGTAGGAGCACCTTTAGCAAATCCTGCTGCAACTTCGGTCCCGTATGAATGGTGTCATTTAGGCAGACCCCATTGCTCCGAGCCGCTGCATCAAACACAATTCGAACTTTGGTCGTCTCCTTATCGGCCCGCACTATCGCGAAATGCGGCAAGAACCACTGGCCAGCCTGACTTGGCTCGCTGATGCCGACCTCCCGCACATAGCCTTTTGCCAGATGCTTGTCTATCACAGCCTGGTACGCCTTCGCTAGCTCCGGGTTCTTCAGCAAGCGCTTTTCTGTGCTGACGAGACGCTGTAGGGCAGCTTCGTTGTTCATAGGTAGTTCTTCCGGATTCTTTTTCCAAGGAATCGCCACTTGAAACCTGCCGTTCTCCATCTTCAAGGATGCTCGTGTCGCTTCTACGATCTTTTGATCTTCAGCGGACATTCTGGCCTGCTGTCCTCCATCTGGCACTTCATCGATCTCCCACATCTTCCGCAGAAGATCAGATGCCTCGTTCTCCGCCGTCACCGTAAAGAATGTCTGCTGCTGCTGCTCTTCTGCAGTTCCTACTTGATTCACTGGTCCAACGCAGGTCCACCCAATTGGCGTCAGTCTGGCAATCGGCTCTCCAGGTTGCCCACCTACTTCGCGACAGGCAAAGTGCAAGTCTGCATTGTCCACACCAATGAGCATATCCACAGTCTGCTTCCCTTTAATTTTGTCGAACGGCACGCCCCTCAGATGAGCCCAACGCTTTGCAAGCTGGCTCCAATCTACGGCTTCCATCCCACCGGTCACTTTCTCAGTTGTGTGGGCCGTAACTGTGGCACGAAAGGCGCCGTCCAGACTGCGGATGTCGACCTCAACCGGAACCGTCTGAAAGGTGCTCACCTGGCCGTTCAGAACCTTTACCGTCATCGGTTCGAGGTTGCCTTCCAAGCCGAGTTCCGCTGCAACGTCAGAGTTCAGGTACGACCGGGTGCTAGCGTCGTCCAGCAAGACATTCACTCGGACTTCCCGACCGCCGTTGGATAAAATCACGGGCACAGTCCTCAGCGCTATTGACGGCGATGTTCTGGCCAGTAAAGTGCATGCCTCTTGCGGCTCTTGAACTGTGCTCTTCTTCTCCTGGAAGGACTTTGGTCTTTCGATCGTTTTGGGCGACCCCCCTTCATGCGGATTCGCCGTTGTCGCCGCCGGCCCTCGTTGATGCAGCAGCCGATTATGGTTTGCTTTGCAGCCATCAACACCGCACACTCTCGCTCGCTTGCACGCACCGGCTAGATGGTTTGCTCCCAAGCAGCAGAAGCACAGGCGCTTGTCACGAACCATCGCCCATCTGGCTCCAGGTTCCATTCGTTGAAACCTTGGGCAGCTCCAAACTCCGTGCTGTTCTCCGCAGAGACCACAACCTTTTCGCCCTTCCGCCTGTTCTTTGTTTTGGCTATTCGAATCATTCGTCTTCACAAAAAACGAGCGTGCTGCGGCTACCCCTCGGGAAACAGTTTTCTTGGCTTTTACACTGTCGTGCCGTCCGGTCTCACCGGAAGAAGCCACGCCTCTTACCGCCTCACACGCTACTGTCATGTAATCTGCCTCCGTCAGAAGCCATCGATGCAACGTTCTGAGCGAATCTTCTTTCCTAGCTTCTCCGATCCACCGATGAAAACGAGCTAGGGTTTCGGTTGGCAGCTTCTTTTGCACTCTCAAGTACATAAGTCCATTGTTGCTTAGCTCACTCTCTCGCCCTGCAGCCTGTAGATTAACTACCGTAACATCCAGCAAGTCGGCCAGCTTTTTTAATTGACTTGCATTCTCTATCTGAATAGGTTGGAAACTATCCAAGTCCTCCAGTGCCAGCATCAGTCTTCGTCTCTCTCCACCATACTCCCGCTCAAGCCTTTCCAGAGCCGCTTTGTAGGCGAACTCCGAGTAGCCAAGATTCGCAACAAGTTTTAATGCCTCTCCTCGCAGCGACTGGCGCAATTGCAACAACTTATAGGCTTCTGAAGATGGCGAGGCATGCACGCAGGCATAGAAAGCCGCCCGCCATCCTTCAAACTCCCGTTTGTCTCCACTAAACACCGGTATCGCAACTCTCTGCAACTGCCTCCACATATCCTGACCGATTCTTTCCTCAGCCCAAGCTTTCGCTGTACATTCTGCTGCGGCGGCCGGTGAAGCCCCAATTGGCGAATTAGCTCCACCGTACATAGCTTGGATACCTAGCTGTCCGCGGGGTTGGTTAGAATCAGCGTGGTCACACTTGCCGCCAGTTGGGGTGGGTGGTATTGATTTTTCTCCGGCCTTTACTCTCTCACCCCCTTGCTCAGCGCTCCTTAGTTGATCTGACCCTCCCCCAATTAAGGGGTTGACTGAAGGGTCGGCTTGAACCATGGGGTTGGCGACTGGTACTGAGTACGCAGCTTGCGATTGGACGGCCGCTTCTACCCGTAGTTGAGAGGAGTACAATTGATCATTTGCACTCGCTGACGTCTCTGCCAGTCTTAGCGCATCCAATCTGACATCTAACTCGCGCTGCCTCTCTGCAAACTCCTGCTGCATTCTGCGCTCCTCCTCCTCCATCTCTATCCGCTGCCGCCTGACTGCCTCCAACTCCTTCTGTCGCATCTCTTTCTGCTCGATCTCCCTCGACTCTAGTCGCACCTCTCGTTCCCTCTTGCGCAATTCTCTCAGCAAATTTACAATCTCACCGTACTCAGTCTCCAGCTTTTCCAACTCCTTTACTGTCTGGACTTGCACTGGTAGATTCCCGACGACCTCGGGCAGAATCGCTTGTAGCACCGCACTAACTCGCTCGTAGTGGTCATCCAGAGTGCCGGCCAGCGGTTCCACGTCCGCTAAAGTAGCTCCGTCCGAGCCCAATACCTTCAGTAGACGATTCCGCTGCTTCGTGAACGCGCACTTGTCGACCGCTTTTCTGGCCTTCAGCGAAATGAGACGGCTGTCTCCCTCCGGCACTTGTTCTTGCATCTCTGCTTCTTCATCAGACATCTTTTACCAATGAAGTAGAACCACAAGTAGAACCACAAGTAGAACCACGCTCTGCTACCAGATGTTTTGATGGTTCATTCAATAAATTGAGTCTTCGCAGTAAGCGACTATTTTTCGGCTACTAGCCAACCGAACAAAACAACCAGCGTGCGCACTCTCTCTGGAGAGGCTGATAACTATATATTGCAATAATTTTAAATAAATGGGGTGGGTGCTGCTGAACATTATAAATGGGGGCTGGGGCTGAAACGTACGTATCAAAATCTCTGCTATGAAAGTTACGCGTAGGTGAATGAAAAGTACACTCGTACATGTAAGCCAACTCCTAAACAGGGGGAGATTTCTAGTCATTTCATTCGCGCTAAAAGCTACCAGGTTTGCTCACAGGGGGGAGATTTCTAGTCATTTCATTCGCGCTAAAAGCTACCAGGTTTGCTCACAGGGGGGAGATTTCTAGTCATTTCATTCGCGCTAAAAGCTACCAGGTTTGCTCACAGGGGGGAGATTTCTAGTCATTTCATTCGCGCTAAAAGCTACCAGGTTTGCTCACAGGGGGGAGATTTCTAGTCATTTCATTCGCGCTAAAAGCTACCAGGTTTGCTCACAGGGGGGAGATTTCTAGTCATTTCATTCGCGCTAAAAGCTACCAGGTTTGCTCACAGGGGGGAGATTTCTAGTCATTTCATTCGCGCTAAAAGCTACCAGGTTTGCTCACAGGGGGGAGATTTCTAGTCATTTCATTCGCGCTAAAAGCTACCAGGTTTGCTCACAGGGGGGAGATTTCTAGTCATTTCATTCGCGCTAAAAGCTACCAGGTTTGCTCACGGGGAGATTTCTAGTCATTTCATTCGCGCTAGAAGCTACCAGGTTTGCTCACGGGGAGATTTCTAGTCATTTCATTCGCGCTAAAAGCTACCAGGTTTGCTCACGGGGAGATTTCTATCGGCAGAAATGGTTTCATGCAGTCCTCAGAATGGACTGTTAGTGCTTTCCTAGAACTAGATGAGCCACTCAGGCATATATGCTTACTTAGTAAAACAACTTTCTACTTGGAAGGTCGGGGATTCGATTCCAGATACCGCTAGAACAATCTGTGTCCTTGATCAAGACGCTTTACTCTGCATTGCTTCAGTTCAGCGAGCAGTTTTTATATTGTTTATTATTAAAGATAAAGGCAGCTGAAATAAGTTTGATAAGTTTAGAAGCCCAAGCTTGCAGACGTAAACAGCTTGCTAATTGGTTCAGCAATAATGTACATTAGTCAGTCCACTGAAATGTACATGGCAGATCTAGGCTGGAATTCGTAAAAGGCAATAAAAATTGGGGTGGGGCGGTCTGGGGTAGTGTGGAAAAGTGAAAAGTAAAAATAGCATAAAATGCTTCTGTTTAACCTACTACTGAACTAAAAGTAGCTTACACGCAAATGTGCTGAGTGGCCCATCTCATTATTTTACTATCTGAGCGCAAATGCACTTTAGACGCAACTCAGTGATTATGCAGATTCTGCAGCGACTCCAGCACGCCTCAGACACGACTCTGCGGCCCCAGAGTCATTATAAAAGTGCTTCGTTTCAGAAGTCGCAGACAATCAAAACGCCTCCAATTAACTCTTAGGCGACTCTTTCACGACTTGTACGGTGACATCTTGTCCTTGTAGAGTCGTCTGGAGTCACTGCTGGATCCTATTTTACCTGTGTTACCTGCAACGACTCTCATTTTTTCTAACTCAAATCAAACCGGCTAATTTTCAGAATGACCAGTCAACGGGCAGTGTGAGCATTATGAAGCTCTACGATTTGGAAGTTCTGGCTAATAAGGTTAGTTTAGTTAATTCTAGTAGCTGTGATCCTGTCTTTGCTGACTTGTATAAATTACCATTTTTAATTGCAGACCGTGCTAGTAGTTGAGGACATTGTTGACACCGGCCACACGCTCAGCAAGCTGATTGAGCACCTGCACCAGTACAAGCCCAAGACTATTAAGGTTGCCAGCTTGTTGTTGAAGCGGACTCCACTGCATAATGGCCTGTTTCCTGACTGTAAGCGACCTCTTGGTGTAGCTTAATTTAACTTGGTTACTTACACTTACTGAAAGATAATCACTTAGAGGTATATTAGTTTGGCCGCAGAATTCCATCTCTCAGAGTAAATCTCGAGGGAATTATTAGGGTTTAGTCGAGTTGTTTAGGGTTTACTCGCAGGTTAGTGTTTAGGGTTTGGGTTAGTGTTTAGGCTTCAGGTTAGTGTTTAGGGTTTAGATTAGTGTTTAGGGTTCTGTGGTTCATGGTTTAGGCTAGTGTTTAGGCTTCAGGTTAGTTTTTAAGCTTCAGGTTAGTTTTTAGGGTTTAGGCTAGTGTTTATGGTTTAGGTTAGTGTTTAGGGTTTAGGCTAGTGTTTATGGTTTGGTTAATGTTTAGGGTTTAGGCTAGTGTTTATGGTTTAGGTTAGTGTTTAGGGTTTAGGCTAGTGTTTATGGTTTAGGCTAGTGTTTAGGGTTTAGGCTAGTGTTTAGGGTTTAGGCTAGTTTTTAGGGTTTATTCTAGTGTTTAGGGTTTAGGCTAGTGTTTATGGTTTAGGTTAGTGTTTAGGGTTTAGGCTAGTGTTTATGGTTTAGGTTAGTGTTTAGGGTTTAGGCTAGTTTTTAGGGTTTATTCTAGTGTTTAGGGTTTAGGCTAGTGTTTAGGGTTTAGGCTAGTGTTTAGGGTTTAGGTTAGTGTTTAGGCTTTAGGTTAGTGTTTAGGGTTTAGGCTAGTGTTTAGGCTTCAGGTTAGTGTTTAGGCTTCAGGTTAGTGTTTAGGCTTCAGGTTAGTGTTTAGTGTTGAAGTGAGTGTTTAGTGTTTAAGTGAGTGTTTAGGGTTTAGGTTAGTGTTAAGGGTTTAGGTTAGTGCTTAGGGTTCTGTGGTTCAGGGTTTATGTTCATGTTTAGAATTTCAGTTAATTTTTAGGCTTTAGGAAAAGGATAGTGTTTCGGCCTTAGGTTAGTGTTTAGGGTTAAGATTAGGTTTATATGGTTAGAATTTAGGTTTATGTTAGAGTCGGCAGTCAACTTACTGGCTTTTGGCATTGCAGTAGTGGCAGTCAATAGACATTGGTTTCAGCTTGGCACTTTGCCCCCTTTCTGTGTCCAGCACTCGACCTAAAAAGATTAAATAAATATATTCTTTTTTGTACTGCCGCTGTCCCAGTTAGCAACTGCAGTGCTATTGATATTGTAATTTTATTCCAGATGTCGGCTTCTCTGTGCCCAACATGTTCATTGTTGGCTACGCTCTTGACTACAATGAGAACTTTCGCGATCTCAAGGTAACAGACAGGGTTGCATATCACCAGAACTTTGTAAAGATCTTATTTGAAAATTTTGTCACTATGCAGGCCTCTTATTGATGATTTGGTTAGTAAATTTTTCCACTAGTTAAGAATCTTTCCTACACTTAAAAAACCAGCATATTCCTTTGTCCACAGGTTGGGTTTGAGTTTCTTTCGTGGGTTGGGAATGAAAATGAGTTTCAGTTGGATGCTTTGGAAATGAGTTTAAGATGCATTGGAAATGAGTTTCAGTTTGATGCTTTGGAAATGAGTTTAAGATGGATGCATTGGAAATGAGTTTAAGATGGATGCATTGGAAATGAGTTTAAGATGGATGCATTGGAAATGAGTTTCAGTTTGATGCATTGGAAATGAGTTTAAGATGGATGCATTGGAAATGAGTTTCAGTTTGATGCATTGGAAATGAGTTTTAGTTGGATGCTTTGGAAATGAGTTTAAGATGCATTGGAAATGAGTTTCAGTTTGATGCTTTGGAAATGAGTTTAAGATGGATGCATTGGAAATGAGTTTCAGTTGGATGCTTTGGAAATGAGTTTAAGATGCATTGGAAATGAGTTTCAGTTGGATGCATTGGAAATGAGTTTAAGATGGATGCTTTGGAAATGAGTTTAAGATGGATGCATTGGAAATGAGTTTCAGTTTGATGCATTGGAAATGAGTTTTAGTTGGATGCTTTGGAAATGAGTTTCAGTTAGATGCTTTGGAAATGAGTTTAAGATGGATGCATTGGAAATGAGTTTCAGTTGGATGCATTGGAAATGAGTTTCAGTTGGATGCATTGGAAATGAGTTTCAGTTGGATGCTTTGGAAATGAGTTTAAGATGCATTGGAAATGAGTTTCAGTTGGATGCATTGGAAATGAGTTTAAGATGGATGCTTTGGAAATGAGTTTCAGTTGGATGCATTGGAAATGAGTTTCAGTTGGATGCATTGGAAATGAGTTTCAGTTTGATTCATTGGAAATGAGTTTCAGTTGGATGCATTGGAAATGAGTTTCAGTTGGATGCATTGGAAATGAGTTTAAGATGGATGCATTGGAAATGAGTTTCAGTTGGATGCATTGGAAATGAGTTTCAGTTGGATGCTTTGGAAATGAGTTTAAGATGCATTGGAAATGAGTTTCAGTTGGATGCATTGGAAATGAGTTTAAGATGGATGCTTTGGAAATGAGTTTAAGATGGATGCATTGGAAATGAGTTTCAGTTTGATGCATTGGAAATGAGTTTTAGTTGGATGCTTTGGAAATGAGTTTCAGTTAGATGCTTTGGAAATGAGTTTAAGATGGATGCATTGGAAATGAGTTTCAGTTGGATGCATTGGAAATGAGTTTCAGTTGGATGCTTTGGAAATGAGTTTAAGATGCATTGGAAATGAGTTTCAGTTGGATGCTTTGGAAATGAGTTTAAGATGCATTGGAAATGAGTTTCAGTTGGATGCATTGGAAATGAGTTTAAGATGGATGCTTTGGAAATGAGTTTCAGTTGGATGCATTGGAAATGAGTTTCAGTTGGATGCATTGGAAATGAGTTTCAGCTTGATTCATTGGAAATGAGTTTCAGTTGGATGCATTGGAAATGAGTTTCAGTTTGATGCATTGGAAATGAGTTTAAGATGGATGCATTGGAAATGAGTTTCAGTTGGATGCATTGGAAATGAGTTTCAGTTAGATGCATTGGAAATGAGTTTTAGTTGGATGCATTGGAAATGAGTTTCAGTTTGATGCATTGGAAATGAGTTTCAGTTGGATGCATTGGAAATGAGTTTCAGTTGGATGCATTGGAAATGAGTTTCAGTTGGATGCATTGGAAATGAGTTTAAGATGGATGCATTGGAAATGAGTTTCAGTTGGATGCATTGGAAATGAGTTTCAGTTGGATGCTTTGGAAATGAGTTTAAGATGCATTGGAAATGAGTTTCAGTTGGATGCTTTGGAAATGAGTTTAAGATGCATTGGAAATGAGTTTCAGTTGGATGCATTGGAAATGAGTTTAAGATGGATGCTTTGGAAATGAGTTTCAGTTGGATGCATTGGAAATGAGTTTCAGTTGGATGCATTGGAAATGAGTTTCAGTTTGATTCATTGGAAATGAGTTTCAGTTGGATGCATTGGAAATGAGTTTCAGTTTGATGCATTGGAAATGAGTTTAAGATGGATGCATTGGAAATGAGTTTCAGTTGGATGCATTGGAAATGAGTTTCAGTTAGATGCATTGGAAATGAGTTTTAGTTGGATGCATTGGAAATGAGTTTCAGTTTGATGCATTGGAAATGAGTTTCAGTTGGATGCATTGGAAATGAGTTTCAGTTGGATGCATTGGAAATGAGTTTCAGTTGGATGCATTGGAAATGAGTTTAAGATGGATGCATTGGAAATGAGTTTCAGTTGGATGCATTGGAAATGAGTTTCAGTTAGATGCATTGGAAATGAGTTTAAGATGGATGCATTGGAAATGAGTTTCAGTTGGATGCATTGGAAATGAATTCAAGTTGCATTGCGAATGTCGCGATATTAGTGTCCTTAAAAGGGCCGTTTTCAACTAACTAACATAGATAAACATTTCTGTTGATTTGCAGCACATCTGTCAGATCAGCGATGAAGGCAAGAAGAAATTTGCTAATAAGCCTACTTAAATGCACTAAGGCTGAGAGAGCTCTGGCCTGTGAACATTC
>NIVC01000001.1:2232500-2272500 GCA_002269645.1 Macrostomum lignano | reverse complement strand
TAAATACGTATAATTCATAAAATTAGTGTATGCCCAAGTGTTTGATTTGTAAAAAAGTCCTTTATATTGATATACTCTTATGTAATTTATATCAGGACATCTGTAGCCATTCATTTACTGTCCTAGCCTGCGAAATATACTAAATTATTCATAATAATGAGTAAGTAAATTATGACTTTGTGTAAATATTTGAGTTAGTTGACAGACTCTGAAAGTTTCAACTTAAAGAGATTCAACCATATGGTTTTCACAATAAACCACAGAATTCACACAATAAGCCACAGAATTCACATACTTAACCACACACTTCACAGATAAACCACACAATTCACACATAAACGACAGAATTCACACAATAAACCACAAAATCTACACAATAAACCACAAAATCCACACAATAAACCACAAAATCCACACAATAAACCACAAAATCTACACAATAAACCACAAAATCCACACAATAAACCACAAAATCCACACAATAAACCACAAAATCCACACAATAAACCACAAAATCTACACAATTAACCACAAAATCCACACAATAAACCACAAAATCTACACAATAAACCACAAAATCCACACAATAAACCACAAAATCCACACAATAAACCACAAAATCTACACAATAAACCACAAAATCCACACAATAAACCAAAAAAATCTTGAAAAATTTGAGCTCGCAAATTCTCTTCACATCCTGATTCCGCAGAAATCGCCATGGCACCCAGCAGTCTCGAGCTATTCTACTTTCCCATTCGCGGCCGCGGCGACCTGCCCCGCTCGCTGATGATTGACGGCGGCCTGGAGTTTACTGAGGCCCGAATCCCCAAGGGCGAGCAGTGGCTGGCCCGCAAGCCGGAGTTCGTGTTCGGCCAGATGCCAGTGCTGCGGCTGGACGGCAGCAGGGACATTGCCCAGTCGCACGCCATCGCTCGCTACCTGGCCAAGCTGACCAACCCCAGCCTGCTGGGTGACACCATCGACGAGGCCGCCAATGTGGACATGTGGTATTACCAGACTGACGATGTGTACATGTCTGTCATTGGGCCCTTCTATCGGGCTTTTGACACCATCGAGCAGCTGTTCAACGACAAGTGGACCAGCTGGATGGCTCCGTTCGAGAAGGCCCTGTCCTGCAGCGAATACCTGGCTAATGGGAAGCTGAGCCTGGCAGATTATCACCTGTTCGACATTGCCGAGGTGATGCTGCACTTCAAGCCGCAGCTGCTGGAGCAGACGCCTCGGGTCCGGGCGCACCGCGACCGCATGGCGGCCCGGCCGGGCATTGCAAAGTTCTTGGAGTACGTCAAGGGACTGCCGTTCACCAACTCGGGCCACCTGTAGGCGTCTGGTGCCGTTGCCGAAGCACATAAAAACATAACTAAATTTCTCTGACACCTACACTTGATTTGGTGGTAGTTTTAGTAGCTCAATATAGTTATTTAACGTGTAACTCATCCGGTGTCAAAGACTTTAAAATCAAAGTACATGCCGTTTAGTCGTTAGTGGGAGGCTCGAACTTGAGACTTATACACCTTGCACTAGTAGCTTGCTGATGAAACTATGTTTTGCTACAAGCATAGCAACTGATTTTTTCGCAACACCATTTTTAATTATTAAATTTGCCAATACAATAATTGCTTTTTAGTGCAACCGGCCGTGGTTTTGGCTGGTTATTGATTCGGGATTCAAATTTGCAGAGATCGCATTAGAGTTCGCATTTTTTATTATTTGTTACACTAGTCTACGTCTGGATGCTAAGTCTAATATGGCTTGAGACCTTCTTTTTGGGCCTCTCCGAAGGCACCGGGGCAAGCAGACTGAGACATGCTATTTGCATGAGCTCATTTTTGTTGCTGGTGGGTCGGCTTGACGAAGATAATCTGTCTGTTTTCCCTCACTCCCATCTCCCACCCCCACTTCGCTTCCTCACCCACCTCACTCCCTCACCCACCTCATTCCCTCACCCACCTCATTCCCTCACCCACCTCACTCTCTCACCCACCTCACTCTCTCACCCACCTCACTCCCTCACCTCAATCCCTCACCCACCTCACTCTCTCACCCACCTCACTCCCTCACCCACCTCATTCCCTCACCCACCTCATTCCCTCACCCACCTCACTCCCTCACTTACCTCAATCCCTCACCCACCTCACTCTCTCACCCACCTCACTCCCTCACCCACCTCACTCTCTCACCCACCTCACTCCCTCACCCACCTCATTCCCTCACCCACCTCATTCCCTCACCCACCTCACTCCCTCACTTACCTCAATCCCTCACCCACCTCACTCTCTCACCCACCTCACTCCCTCACCCACCTCACTCACTCACCCACCTCACTCCCTCACCCACCTCCTCCCTCATCCACCTCACTCACTCACCCACGTCATTCCCTCACCCACCTCCTCCCTCACTCCCTCACCCACCTCACTCCCCTCCCTAGTGATGTGTGGAATAGGATACAAACTTCAGCTCTGCAGCAGCTCTTCACCACTCTGGGGCATGTAGTGTCACTTTGAATGCCGGGATTTGTGTTTATAAGCTACTTTTTAAAGCCTTTGCGGGTTTTCAAAGGTTATCAAGAGAACTTTAACTAAGAGAGTACACTCGGAAACATGTTAAAGTTTCCACCTTGAAACCAGGTGCGCCCCAGCTTAGGCTGGAGAGGAGGGAGAGGAGAGTTGATCACTGGTTTTGGGGTGGAAGCTTTAACCTGTTGCTGAGAGTGTAATATGAATACTTGTGCAGTACTAAAGCCCCCCCCCCAGTCTTCTCTTATCTCTTGTCTAATCGTTGTTTGATATGCTCGAATTAAATCTAGCCTCGTGTGCGAGTAAGAGAGAAGGAACAGTCCAGTTCACACAGAGAATCGCTCACATAATCGCGTGACAGACAGCCTGCTCAGGCGGCATGGAGCTGGTCTACTTTCCGTCCAGGTGTCGCGGCGACCTGCCCCGGGCGCTGCTTTTCGAAGCCGGCCTGCAGTTTAGGGAGACTCGGATTCCCCGGGACCCCAGCTGGCCGGGCCGCAAGTCCGAGTTCGTTTTCGGCCAGCTGCCAGTGATGCGGCTGGACGGCGACCGCAGGGAGCTGGCGCACTCTCACGCCATCGCTCGCTACCTGGCCAAGCTGACCAACCCCAGCCTGCTGGGTGACACCATTGATGAGGCCGCCAATGTGGACATGTGGTATTACCAGACTGACGATGTGTTCATGTTTGTCATCATTCCGTTCTATGAGAGTCCGGCATCGGTGGAGCAGCTGTTCAACGACAAGTGGACCAGCTGGATGGCTCCGTTCGAGAAGGCCCTGTCCTGCAGCGAATACCTGGCTAATGGGAAGCTGAGCCTGGCAGATTATCACCTGTTCGACATTGCCGAGGTGATGCTGCACTTCAAGCCGCAGCTGCTGGAGCAGACGCCTCGGGTCCGGGCGCACCGCGACCGCATGGCGGCCCGGCCGGGCATTGCAAAGTTCTTGGAGTACGTCAAGGGACTGCCGTTCACCAACTCGGGAAATTTCTGACAATTTCTTCTGCTGCACGTTTTTATAAGTACGCGTGTACTCACGATTAAGGTACCAATGTACTATTGTAAAATACACGTGCACTTATTATTAAAATACAATCGTACTATTCCTGAAGCCCAACTCTGTTAAAGTACACACGATAAATATTACGGGTGTAAAGATTGTTCAGTTTTAACTATTGAATAATCGCACGCAACTGACATTAACAATTTAAAGCATGCTAAAGCTCAGAAATGAAAACTGTAAAGGTGACATGAATTTATTTAAGCTGCATCATGTAAATCACCTGAACCCGGTAAAAAGCATGCTTATAAAAATGTTACACATGGTAGATGCCTTTGTTCCAATCTTTTCAAATTTTTCAAATTTAGTTTCAAGCAGTAAAATTAAGGAACTAGTCCAACTACCAAAGAAAAGAAACAGTAAAAATTAAGCATTAAAAACTTCAGCTGAAAAAAGTGCGATTGTGGTAAAAATTACAAACAAAATTACGCGGAAACTAGAGCCGTCATGGACTTAAAGGAAGAAGGACGCTGAATTCGATTTTCTAAGGAATGAGCTGATATACGTTAAGTACCAAATATGTAATCCACTTTGCCTGTGCGCCTCGTCTATTCCCCTAGTGTTAAATAAGCGGTGATAATCAGTAGCGTAACTCCGCTACCATAGACAAAGCAACGCAAAGCAAAGCAACATGGCCAGTGAAAATAACTCATTATCTCCGGCGGAGATAAGGCGTTATATTCGGGACGCACATGCCGTGCATTACATACAAAGAATCGCCTGCTACTAGGAGATGAGCCATAGACAGAATCTCCTCGTGTCAGGCGATTATTGTTTATTTCTCCTATCGCTGGTGCATTCAGATGCTCTGGAATGAGGTTTTGCCATAGACAAATTCGGTACTATACAGCCTCTATTTCAAAGCAAATCAAGTTTAACGTCATACTGCTTCAGCTGTCGAAGAGATCTGCGGTTAAAATCTTTGCGAAAAAATCTGTTTTTCGGCAGTGAAAACTCTAAAGATAATCCTATCTCTTAATCCATGCATGAAGTTTCAATTACTATCAAAGCGCAACTACAAGTATTTACGAGTACTTCTAGACGAATCTATTAAAGTACATGCACATCGAATACCTAAGTTTTGTCTAAAACAAAAACTTCATCAACATCAAACTTTCAATAAAATCAATCTTGTACACGAATAAAGACGTACACGAATTGTTTTTGTACACAAAAACAAGCAAAAATATGACTTGTGAACTATTAAAAGATTAATTCTAATTATCAAGTTATTAACTACTTTCTAAAAGCAACTATTGGTAATTTAAACAGAATAGACAGGATTGCGTGTTTCTAATAGAATATACAATTCACTAAAACTACAACTGAAGATTAAAAATTCCAGGATTTTTTTAAATTCGAAACAGCTGAAAATAGATGAAGATTATGAGCGGCTGGAAACCTACAGTGTATGCACAAGGTACGAGTAATTGTTTCTGATAAAAAACTACTATTTCTAACAATAGAAAACAATCAAAAAAAGAAGCCGTCTTCACTGAAGTCAGTGCTTGCTTGTAAAGGAAACCCACTATTTCTAAAAATAGAAAACAATGAAAAACTAGGGGAATCCATCTTTACTGAAATCAAAGTTTTATTTTATAGGAAAAACACAGTTTCTAAAAATAGAAAATAATGAAGAACTAGGGGAATCCGTTTTTACCGAAATCTAAGCTTGTTTGTAGGGAAACCCACTATTTCTAAAAATAAAAAAACAATTAAGTATGAGGGGAATCCGTCTTTACAGAAATCAAAGCTTGATTTTAGGAGAAACCCCACTGTTTCTAAAAAATAGAAACTCTACAATTACACGCAGATCAACCTACACTGATTTAGCCGTCAGTCTAATCGCCGCCTCGCCTTCGCCATCAGATACCGCCGCTTTGTCGCCATTCGCCGCCACCTCGTCGCGTCGAAGCCGACGCTGTTCGGCGAGCCAGGCCGCCTCGGTGCCGCGTCGGATGCCCTCGGCGCTGGCGACCGTCTCGGGCAGGGGGAGGCCGCGGGTCTCCGGCAGCAGCAGCAGGCTGAGGCTGCTGGCCACCGTCAGGCCGCCGAAGACCAGGCCGGGCAGGTAGTGGCCGTGCCGGGCCAGGCTGTTGGTGTAGGGCGCCACAATGTTGCCCACCGTGGCCAGGAAGGTGGCCAGAAACAGGCCGTTGTTGCTGGGCAGGATGGGAATTGATGAGGGATTGGGAAGTGAATTTCCTAAATTTTCGAATCTTCATGTAGTTACTAGCTCATCCGCAAATCCAAATCCATAATTCGAGTTTCGAGTCACATAATATCTTTAAATACGGTAAGTTTTGAATCCCCATTCCCAAATCCCAAAAACATTGAATTGCCAGCCTCCGAATCCCAAAGAGTCGAACCAATTTTGAAGATTCGAATACGAAAATATCTCAAGTTTCAAATCCTAAATAAAAAATTTTCACAGCCAAGATTTTAAATTTCCATATACTAAAAATTAAAATAGGAATCTAAAATTCTTATTTTTGTATCCCAAATCTCTTAGTTTCAAATCTTAAAATTCTAAGCTTTGGAGTGTCCCAAATCCCAAAGTGTAAAATCCCAAAGTGTAAAATCCCAAAGTGTAAAATCCCAAAGTATAAAATCCCAAAGGTATAAAATCCCAAAGTGTAAAATCCCAAAGTGTAAAATCCCAAAGTATAAAATTCCAAAGTGTAAAATCCCAAAGTGTAAAATCCCAAAGTGTAAAATCCCAAAGTATAAAATCCCAAAGTATAAAATCCCGAAGTTTCAAATCCCAAAGTTTCAAATCCCAAAATTTCAAATCCTAAAATTTCAAATCCTAAAGTTTCAAATCCCAAAATCCCAGCAGCTTCAAATCCCGAACCCGCAGCTCACCGAACCGAGGTGGGCAGCAGCTCGGTGGCGTACAGGTCCATGATGCAGTAGGCGGCGGTCAGGATGCACTTGGCGAACAGGGCGATGCCGGTGCGCAGGCCGGCCAGGGTGGCCTTCGGCACGTGCGGCACCAGCACGACGCCGACGCCGCTCACCAGCGTCATGGCCAGCGTCGGCCACCTGCGGCCCAGGTAGTCGCTGAGCAGCCAGCCTATGAAGGAGGACGGGATCTCGACCAAGCCGGTGTACACCTGGTTCAGCACGATGTTGGAAGTCGTGAACTCAACATCGGCGCTCAGGCCGTGGTAGGTAAATGAGAAAGCGGTGAGCATGAAGAACACGACTAGGGTCTTCTTCCTGTGGGCGTTGAGGGATGAAAATTATTCCAACTTTATTGCGAATTTGATCCCTCAGTTTGATGTCAGACACGGACACCTGCTTATGTATCCTTATAATTATGTATGTTTAGAATAATGTATCCTCAAAATCAAGTGTGCCCTTAGAATAATGCAGCTTCAAAATCATGTTTCCTTAAAATATCTATTGTCAAAACATGTACATGTATCCGCGAAATCATATATTCACAAAATCATGTATCCCTCAAATCATGTGCCCTCAAAATCATTTATCATTAAAATCATGTATCTTTAAAACATGTACTTCCACAATCATGTTTCCTCAAAATCTTCTGTTCTCAAAAAATTGCATCCTTAAAATCAAACATCCTCAAAATTGTGAAATCTTCAGAATCATGTGATCCCCAAAAATCATATCAAATCCCTATTTAAAGCCCAATGCTCGCCTCATCTCCGGATAGATGAAGAGTTCAGCCAGCCTCCCAGTCGGCTCCTTCTCAACCACCACCAGCTCCAGCTCGCCTGGTTCGTCGGCTTCGGCGCCGCCTCCTCCGCCGCCGCCGCCGCCACCAGGTGCGAAGTAGTCTGGCGCTAGCCGAATTCCGTTCCAGCTGGCCAGGCGTCGGAACACCGCGACGGCCTCGGCCTGACGGCCGCGCAGCACCAGCCAGCGGGGCGACTCCGGCACCGCCCAGGCGATGGCGATGTACACCAGGCAGGGCGCCAGCGTGGCGAACTGCACCGAGCGCCAGTCGCCGATGACGGCCACCAGGGCCCCGGAGGTCATGTAGCCTGCGCACCAGAACAGCCAGAACAGGTTGCCCAGCAGGGAGCGGTAGCGCTCGGCCGTCAGCTCTTCTACTAGGAGCAAACTCTGACGGGTGGTTGGTTTTGATTGAGGGACTCCTTAGCTCGTAGCTAGTGAGTAGTTCTCTGATTGGGATATTTATTAGCTTGGGGATTTAAGCACAGGTTGGGATGTTGGATAGTTTCGGGGTTTGAGCACAGGTTGGGATGTTGGATAGTTTCGGGGTTTGAGCACAGGTTGGGATGTTGGATAGTTTCGGGATTTGAGCACAGGTTGGGATATTGGATAGTTTCGGGATTTGAGCACAGGTTGGGATATTGGATAGTTTCGGGATTTGAGCACAGGTTGGGATATTCGATAGTTTCGGGATTTGAGCACAGGTTGGGATATTCGATAGTTTCGGGATTTGAGCACAGATTAAGATATTGAATAGTCTGGGGATTTGAGTACAGATTGGGATATTGAATACAGTCTTGAGATTTAAGCACAGATTAGGGATTAGAAATCCCCCTATAGGATAGGGTTATTTCTAAGAAAAATCATCAGGCACCTGGTAATAAACGGCCGACGAGATGCCTTTGACAAACCGGGACGCCAGCTGCAGCGCCATGTTGGGCGCCAGCGCGGGCAGCGGGCTGGAGACGGCGTCAAGCAGCAGGAAGCAGAGGATGATGGTCTTGCGGCCCAGACGGTCGCCCAGCGTGCCGAACACCATGCCCACCGCGGTGCCAGTGAAGTACACAGGCGGCAGCAGGTCGCGCAGGTAGGCTCTGTCGCAGACCAGATCGTAGCGGCTGACCAGGTTGCTGCCGGACAGGGGCGCACCCGGCTCCACTGGGTAGACGAAGGACGAGCAGGCGCGGGTGCCGTCTGAGCAGATTGGAGGGGGGCAACCGTGAGGCGCCAAGAATGAAACAAATGAAGCGTCAAGAATGAAACAAATGAGGCGCCAAGAATGAAACAAATGATGAGGCGCCAGAAATGAAAAAAATTAGGCGCCAAGAATGAAACAAATGAGGCGCCAAGAATGAACCAAATGGGGCGCCAAAAATGAAACAAATGAGGCGCCAAGAATGAACCAAATGAGGCGCCAAGAGTGAAACAGATGAGGCGTCAAGAATGAAAAAATGAAGCACCAAGAATGAAATAAACGAGGCGCCAAGAATGAAACAAATGAGGCGCTAAGATTGACACAAATGGGGCGTCAAGAATGAAACAAATGAACCGCCAAGAATGAAACAAATCAAGCGTCAAGAATGAAACAAATGAAGCGCCAAGAATGAAAAAAATGAGGCGCCAGAAATGAAACAAATGAGGCGCCAAGAATGAAACAAATGATGAGGCGCCAGAAATGAAAAAAATGAGGCGTCAAGAATGAAACAAATGAGGCGCCAAAAATGAAACAAATGAGGCGCCAGAAATAAAACAAATGAGGCGCCAAGAATGAAACAAATGAGGCGCCAAGTATGAAACAAATGAGGCGCCAAGAATGAAACAAATGAAGCGTCAAGAATGAAACAAATTAGGCGCCAAGAATGAAACAAATGAGGCGCCAAGAATGAAACAAATGAGGCGCCAAGAATGAAACAAATGAGGCGCCAAGAATGAAACAAATGAGGTGCCAAGAATGAAATAAATGAGGCGCCAAGAATAAAGCAAATGAAGCGTCAAGAATGAAACAAATGAAGCGTCAAGAATGAAACAAATGAAGCGTCAAGAATGAAACAAATAAAGCGTCAAGAATGAAACAAATGAAGCGTCAAGAATGAAACAAATGAGGCGCCAAGAATGAAACAAATGAGGTGCCAAGAATGAAATAAATGAGGCGCCAAGAATAAAGCAAATGAAGCGTCAAGAATGAAACAAATGAAGCGTCAAGAATGAAACAAATGAAGCGTCAAGAATGAAACAAATAAAGCGTCAAGAATGAAACAAATGAAGCGTCAAGAATGAAACAAATGAAGCGTCAAGAATGAAACAAATGAAGCGTCAAGAATGAAACAAATGAGGCGCCAAGAATGAAACAAATGAAGCGCCAAGAATGAAACAAATGAAGCGTCAAGAATGAAACAAATGAAGCGTCAAGAATGAAACAAATGAAGCGTCAAGAATGAAACAAATGAGGCGCCAAGAATGAAACAAATGAGGCGTCAATAATAAATAAGATCAGGTGCTCTAAAGGACTCACTACCGCCAGCTGCAGTCACGGTGCACTGATCTTCGCTGACACTCCAGCCGGTGTCGTTGCCGGCAGCCTGACCGCACAGGAACTTGGGCTGGTGCATAAACAACGCCAGCAATTGGAACTCCAGGCAGGACTTCAGGTTGGTGAAAGACAGCAGCACGAACAGCAGAATCTGGGCGCGCGACAGGCCGCCGATGTCCATGAGGATTTTTTCGTATTCCATGGCTGAGACTGGCTGCTTCTGAAGGGGTTCCTATTCAGATAATTGCGATCTTGATTGGTTTGGAGTGACCTGATAATGATCCTGCTTGGTGGAGTGACCTGATAATGATCCTGCTTGGTGGAGTGACCTGATAATGATCTTGATAGGTTTGGAGTGGCCTGATAATGATCTTGATACGTTTGGAGTGGCCTGACAATGATCCTGCTTGGTGGAGTGGCCTGATAATGATCCTGCTTGGTGGCGTGACCTGATAATGATCCTGCTTGGTGGAGTGGCCAGATAATGATCCTGCTTGGTAGAGTGACCTGATAATGTTCTGTGTAACAGATCGTTTATCGGTAGTCTCTGAAGGCCTCTCACGCCAGCTACCTTACACGCCTGCTACCCCTCTACCACGACAGACAGAAGCTTCGAAGAACTGAGACAAGTCCTTCTTATGTTAGAGCTCAAACTTTACTCAACTCGGCAGTGGAGAGCCTCGGCTCTTCCAATTGCATTGTATTATAACACTCGGCATTGTGCTCGGGGGCTGTGTTAGGGTGGTGGCGTTTTCCGCCCCACGGCCATCTTATTCGCTTTTTTGCATAGTCCGCTAGTTAGATGAATTAACACAGAGAGGGCACGCATGGTTCCCTCTGACCATATGGTTCCCTCCGAGGCTCTCGTAGCTGTTTTAGTGCAGGCAAATGGGTGGGTCTAACATTAAATATCTATGATAAGTTTGTAATAGTATATCAGCGTTTTGAATGCTGATATTCTGCTTGGTGGAGTGGCCTGATAATGATCCTACTTGGTGGAGTGACCTGATAATGATCTTGATAGGTTTTGAGTGGCCTGATAATGATCCCACTTGGTGGAGTGACCTGATAATGATCTTGATAGGTTTGGAGTGGCCTGATAATGATCCCACTTGGTGGAGTGGCCTGATAATGATCTTGATAGGTTTGGAGTGGCCTGATGATGATCCTACTTGGTGGAGTGGCTTCATAATGATCCTGCTTGGTGGAGTGACCTGATAATGATCTTGATAGGTTTTGAGTGGCCTGATAATGATCCCACTTGGTGGAGTGGCCTGATAATGATCTTGATAGGTTTGGAGTGGCCTGATGATGATCCTACTTGGTGGAGTGGCCTCATAATGATCCTGCTTGGTGGAGTGACCTGATAATGTTCTGCTTGGTGGAATGACCTGATAATGATCCTGCTTGGTGGAGTGACCTGATAATGATCTTGATAGGTTTGGAGTGACCTGATAATGATCCTGCTTGGTGGAGTGGCCTCATAATGATCCTGCTTGGTGGAGTGACCTGATAATGATCCTGCTTGGTGGTGTGGCCTGATAATGATCCTGCTTGGTGGAGTGACCTGATAATGATCTTGATAGGTTTGGAGTGGCCTGATAATGATCTTGATACGTTTGGAGTGGCCTGACAATGATCCTGCTTGGTGGAGTGGCCTGATAATGATCCTGCTTGGTGGCGTGACCTGATAATGATCCTGCTTGGTGGAGTGACCTGATAATGATCCTGCTTGGTGGAGTGACCTGATAATGTTCTGTGTAACAGATCGTTTATCGGTAGTCTCTGAAGGCCTCTCACACCAGCTACCTTACACGCCTGCTACCCCTCTGCCACGACAGACAGAAGCTTCGAAGAACTGAGACAAGTCCTTCTTATGTTAGAGCTCAAACTTTACTCAACTCGGCAGTGGAGAGCCTCGGCTCTTCCAATTGCATTGTATTATAACACTCGGCATTGTGCTCGGGGGCTGTGTTAGGGTGGTGGCGTTTCCCCCCCCCCATCCATCTTATTCGCTTTTTAGCATAGTCCGCTAGTTAGATGAATTAACACAGAGAGGGCACGCATGGTTTGCGTGGCTGTTTTAGTGCAGGCAAATGGGTGGGTCTAACATTAAATATCTATGATAAGTTTGTAATAGCATATCAGCGTTTTGAATGCTGATATTCTGCTTGGTGGAGTGGCCTGATAATGATCTTGATAGGTTTGGAGTGGCCTGATAATGATCTCGATAGGTTTGGAGTGGCCTGATAATATAATGTTCTGCTTGGTGGAGTGACCTGATAATGTTCTGCTTGGTAGAGTGACCTGATAATGTTCTGCTTGGTGGAGTGACCTGATAATGTTCTGCTTGGAGGAGTGACCTGATAATGTTCTGCTTGGAGGAGTGACCTGATAATGTTCTGCTTGGTGGAGTGACCTGATAATGTTCTGCTTGGTGGAGTGACCTGATAATGATCTTGATAGGTATGGAGTGACATATCATTAATCATTTTGTCATAATATTAAATAAGTTTTTTCTAGTAGACCCTCAAGGTCATTGACAGGCCACTCAAACACAGCAAGTCAACTTTCAGAATGCGCCCAATGCTAAATCATTCATTTTAGAAGAGAAATTAATGATTTATAAGTATTAGCAAGGAGCAAAGATACAAAGTAAGACACGAGAAGATATCAGCTCGTACTCACATGTACTGTCAAGTTTCTTAGATAATAACCGGAGTAATTGACAACCAATTCACGGAGTCGCTGTTTACAGTCTTACGAGCTAAGAAATTAATTTTATACAATTCGAACTTATTCTAAAACGGCCATGGAGCTTTCAACCATTTCCAGTCTCGCTTGCTCTCTGATCGCGCGTGACAGATTTCTGAACTTGGCTGCCGGAGAATGCCAGTCCCCCGGTGTGCACTCAGCAAATCCAAGCTTGATATATATATACAAAGCTTGATTGACAACTGCCAGAGCTGAGGCTAGGGGATTCGAGGATTGAAAAAGTGAACAAAAAACTGTAGGAATTGCAGCACAGGGATTGGAATGGCTGCGGGAGAGAGATTGCGGATAGTAGAGGAAGGAATTATTGCGGGGTAACAGGTCGTGGGGAATTTAGCCATTCGCGTAGCTACTCCGTGCACCAGGGGGCAAGAGGTTGCTGCCGTGTGATCTGCTGCATTGCATTAGATCGGTGCTTCATAGGGTAAGCTCTAGCAAAACCACCGGATTCATCGAGTGTGAAAACTGCGATGTCTGGGAAAGGACAGCTGGGCTCATAATCATAAAACACTTCAGGCGCGAGTTCTATTTTGTCACCACTCGGATTAACCACATTGTGAGGTATACGTGGCATCCGAGCACACAGAGAGGTGGGTTAATTATTGCTGCAGTTCCAGTCCCTCTCCTGCCCTGCTTGGACTCAACCGCAGGAACGCAGTAAGTCAGTTTGGGCCTCTCAGTTCATGGCTGCTTTGCTATGCGTCCAAGTGGAAAATCCGCAGTAAAGGGGTTGCTGAGAATGCGGAGCACTTCATCATCTGCGACTTTTCAGGATCGAGAATCTGTAAGATTGTCCGCTCCTATAAGGGCTACCCGGCCAGCGACCATCCATGCACCGGTGACCGCGCGCTGCGGACACCGGCACCACTGGAACACCCTCAGCGCTAGAAAGCTGTCCGTGGTCGCCTGCAGTGATTAGTGGAATGGGCGTCGGCGCCTCCATGTTGTATCCGGATGCCCGCAGGAGCCTCCTGCCCATTTAGACCGTGTTGTGGAAGCGGGTATCTGCAGTATATAAACCAAGAACTACACTATACTTAAGTGTAAGGAGTAAGGACGGGAAACTACGTAGTATGTTTCTTGGAATTTTAGGATAAACCATTAAAAACCATTTAAAATGGCAAGGCTCGGCTAATTGGTTTTAGCCCGTATTATAAGCACAGGAAAGATGCAATTGTACGTAGAATAAAAAATTAATATAGAATCCTAATTTTCTAAACGAAAAGCTTAATACTGTAAATATAGATAGAGCTATATAGCTCTTATACAAGAAAGGCAAAACATAAAAAGATGAGCAGTGGTTCCGCCTCCTATCGACTCGTAACAATTTTTGAGCTGAAACAATGAAAACTTTCGGCGAGAACCAGCCTCATAAACATTTTCTTAAGAATCATACTTTCTTTTTACTTAAGTAGTCCTTGAGAGCTTTTTGTTTAGAAAATGAAGATTCTGTTAATTTTATCATTCTACGTACGCGCATGCATGTCCTGTGCTAAAAAATCGTTAAATGTCACAACTTGATTCGTTCGTTTTATGGATCTTTTTAGGAAGCCTCCATTCCCCGTAATGTACTCTTTGATGGAACTTACCTCCTAAAAATTTCTAAGAAATGTAGTTTACCATCCTTCTTGAGTAGTCATTGTTATAAACTTTATTTAAAATGAATCCTACTTTATACTATTTCAACATTTTTTCGCCAGGCATATAGACAATAAAACTCCATGGACGAGCATATTCATGTACTGTGCTCAAGTACACGCCAGTGGAGAAATCAGGCCCCGCCCTTGTCCTCGGCCCCTGGAAAGTATTATCGCATAACACACGCAAGGTCGTAGGGGTAGGAAAGTATGAAGCAACTCGCGCTTAAAGCAGAGTCGGGTCGCAGGGAGAGGCGTTTCAACATGCAGTGCTTGCATTTCTCATTCGATTTGAGGGAAATGAATTTTCCACACAGCCCCTATACTAAATTCCTAGTCTCGTCCCGGAGCTAAAAAATTCCAATCCCACATATCACGCACTTCAGACAGGCATTGTCTTGAAGCTCTGTTGCATGCGGCTCTTTCGAAATCTCTTCAAAAAACAGACATAAGGTTATGCCTCTCTAGGCGTAAGCATTGAAAACATTCTATAGGCTGATTTCTGCGTCAACAATAGATTCATAAAACAGATAGCTAAAGCATATCTGATTGCTGGCACAGACAGTATCTCTACTGCAGATCATATGCTGGCCGCGGTAGTGAAAGCGATTTTCTGAACAAAAGTTACGAAAATACTGCTAGCTGACTGGACTACAGTGTAAAATCTCAGTTGCCGCGACATAGTGGCTCGATTTACCTGTTTCGCCACATGAGGCTTGTGTACGAAACAGCTGTCAAGGATTTCGTATATTTTACACCCATGAGGGCCAACCATACCAAAAGCACAGAGAATGTACATGCCTGAGGATTAGAAATCAAAGTACACCCTGTGTGACTCCTGAATCGCCTCAGCGCTGGTTGTGGTGCCCACAGCCCTCCTGCCATTACAATTATTATTAAGATTCTGTGAAATCGTAACAAAGACACAGAGTACCCTTCGACAAGTTGCTTGATTGTTTCTACACAGAAACTAGCCAATGCCGAAACTCACTGGCAAAAGTGGCATATAGCCAGTTATCTATTTATTTGGTATTGTCAACACCAAACAAGTTTACTAAAAGATATTGACAAGCTACTGAAATATAATTGTTAACTGGTGAACTGTTCATTAAATGGGTGGGTCTTAAGATCATCATCAAACACCGAATTCAAAGTCCCTGCTTCTCAGCAAATCCGTCCACAAAGTCTTGCAAAGCCTCTGGCTCTTTCAGTCCAACGAAGCTGTCAACAACCCGGCCGGAGCGCATAGCCAGAACCATGGGCACGGAGGCCACCCGGAACTCCTCGGCAAGATCTGGTACATCATCAACATCAACAGTGGCCAGCAGTAGCTTGGGCCTCGATCTAACAGCTTTCTCTAATCTGGGCTTCAACAGTTTGCACGGCGCGCACCAGGTGGCATGAAATTGCACCAGCGCCACGGAATCTGCCGCGTTGCGAACTCGCTTATCGAAATCTTCCAAGTCTTGGATAGCAACTATGTTTCCACTGTCGCTGCCGCCAGTTAGACAGCGAATCTGATTAGTAAAAGTTGCTGGTAGAAGAGGCTGCAGTTGGCGAGCTGGCAGCATTGTTACGGAGCTGTGCGACTGAAGGGACAATGCTGATCTAGGAGCTTCACCAATCGTGGCACTAATGCGAACATTTTTTTGGTCTCTGTGGAATGTTAATTAGGACTGACTTGATTAATGTTAGTAGTGTGAGTAGTCTCTCGATGATAAAAAATAACAAATAAATGTAAAGAGAAGTGGGCGTGCAGGGTGGGCAATGGGGATTGAACAAGTTTATATGTAAACCTTAGAAGTTAGTTAAGACTATCCAACCTAAAAAAAGTTAATGACTAATCTATAAATAAAAAAGTTCAAGTTAAAGACTCTAGTAATCTAGCTCACACAAGATAACTATAATATAGATAATACAAAACTACATCAACTTTGATATTTGTAGAGCTTATTAGAAAGTAGGTTTGTTAAAAAATAAAATAGCATTTACACTACCACTTACCATCAAACCAGAAAACATTCGACTTAATACAGAGCCATTGCCAATTTTATGAAGGCCTCTTGGCAAACTAAAAGGCAAAAAATTAATATTTTTAAGGAAACCATTAAAAGCAAACTTTATTGGCAATGATAAATTACTGAATTTTTTATTTACTTACAAGGAAAAGCTTGTAATAGACATCTTTAGGCTGATAAATCTAGAAAAAGTAAAAAAGATTTGCCATTTTTATTTGTTTTAAAACTTATTAAAATATTAGAAGAGCCCTTAGAATAAATAAATGAAGATTTTCTACTAGGCCTACTTACTAAATAAAGTACTAAATAGGGCCTAGTCTATCTATATCTAAATTCTATTTCATATATCTGTATATTAATACTATTTAAAAAACACATTAAGCCAAAGAAATAATTTAACTAGGCTATTTAGTACTTAGTCTTAGTTCACTAGGTTTTAGTTTCATTCTCTAGTTTTACTACTAATATAAAAAGAATTAGACAATATATGTCTTTTAAATTTGAAAGTATAAAATATATTAACTAGCACATATAGTATAAGTCTAGTCTATATTCATATAGGGATAATATAAAACTAAATGACAGAATGGGGCCTAGGTAAACCTATAATAAGGGAATAGCATACCCAAGACATATGTTAAGATATTTATAGGAGGGGGCATAGTGCAGATCATGCTAAGTGCACTCTAAAATGTCACAAACCAAATTTATAAATATATGCCAATGCCAACCTACTTCCTACTTTGTGGAATTATGACAATAAAAGACTTTTTTGCATTTCATTGCAATAATAAAAACCTTATTTTGGATAGCCAATATAATAAAAAATAATATAATCTTATTCTAACAAATTCATAACTGACTTACCTCTATCATCTCCCCAAAAAAACTCCACTCCTACCCCTTGTAGATATCATTGTTATAGGGACCTATATTAAAATAAACAAATTTGCTATTGAATTTATTTTATTTCAAGTTAAATATAAGCAAAAAAAACTTTCTATTCAAATTTTATATTGGACACTAGATAGCAAATATATTATTACTAGGGGCCTATAGGCTTATAAGAGTAGGCAATGTAGGCATAGAGCTTAGGCCTATTTTAAATGAATAATTTTAAAATGATTTAGCTATAAATGGCTAGGCTATACAATAGAGCCTATTATAATTATTCAATGTTATCATAAGGCCTAGCTAGAGCCCTAGACTTATATTTAAGGAACAAAACATAATTGATATTGATATACAATGAAACCCAAGGTCAAAAGAACTGAAATAAGGCCAGCCTGGGCGCTAGTATTAGGCCTATATTGCTATAATAAAAGCACTAGGAGCCTAAGGCTTATTCTATGAAACTCATTAGTCTAGGCCTATTCTAAAATAAAAACGAAGGAACATAGGGAGAATGCTTTGTTTGTTACTTTTTTGTTTAGGCCTATTTATTTACAAATAACTTAATCTTGATGAATAAATAATGAAAATTGCCAATATATTAAACTAGGCCCCTAGGCTAAACTAGAATAGAAAAACATTTAATAATAAAAAATACATATAATGGACAAACTAGGCCTATTGCATTGGCATTGGTAAGATTTTAATGCTAAGTCACTGTATACTAGACTCTAGACATAGGCTAGAGAGGGCCGAGGGAAAGATGCGTTCCCGTTGGGCCAGCTGACATTTCTTAAAACACCAAAGCCAAGCCGGTGACACTGCCCAGAAATTATCGTAGCTTTAAGTAAAGCTAGTAACAACATACTTTAAATTTTAAAGAATGTACAAAATACTTGCTACTTTTTGTACATTGCAGTTGATATAAGCATTTAAAAGCTATTTTTATTCACAAGTTTTTGCTATACTGTACTAATGTATAGCTCGTTTTTAAAATACTAACTTACTTAGAAACGCGAATGCTATTTTATTGTCCTGAGATGTAAAGCTAGTAAAAGCAAGCACGAACCCGAATCAGATGCTATGCCATATTGGCGATTACACTCGCACATAGCGCGCTAAGCTTGTCCTAAATTACTCTGAGGTACTTAGAGCTATAAGCTAGAGAGTAGAGACAAATTTTATGGCACAGAGCAGGATATCTATTTTACAATTATTTAAGTTATTTTAGGTTAGGTGAGCCGTTTTTTCGGCACAGAAGATACAGATTTTAGATAAAGTGAGCCATCTCTTAGCGCAGAAAGCGAAAGAGTTTATCTTCCCGCGCAGACGATGCATCGTCCTGACTGTGGCAAACGCGGCAGAGCTGACAGCTAAGGAATTTTGTACACAGTGCACACTTAGCAGTGCCAACAATAATATAAAACTCTAAGCTTTTAGTAATAAATTCTAAAACATATTTTGTTCTAGCCTTTGTTTTAACGCCAGCCTAGTGGACATCATATAGCTATGAGTATGATTCTGGCAGGATGCTTTTACTTATTATTGTTTTCTAGTTTTTTTAATAAAAATGCACTTATTATGTTAGACATTATTTACTATACTACTGAGTTTTTGTAATGCTATCAACTATGGTTACCTTAAGTAGCCAAAACATGATAATATCTAAAAATATATATTTATTTAAATTACCTAGTATTACTAGTAGTAATATACAATATTTAATAGACTATTAAATTTTAATATAATAGACAAAATAATAGATCTTGAAGATGTCAGGGGCATAGGGAGAGGGAGGATAGGGGGGTGTATCCCCCCCAAAGAGCCTGACCAAAACTTTTTTATTGCCCTTTGTTGCTATATATGCTACCATGTGATTGTGTCATAGCACTTTTACCTAAGTGTATCCCCCCATAGAAAATTCACCTTGGTATATCCACCCCCTGTAGGAAATTCCTGGCTACGCCCCTGGAAGATGTTTGCATAAAAGTAAACTAAGAGTTCATGAATAAATTATAATTTTTAGCATATTTTAAATAAAACAGTAAGTGTTAAATAATTATCAATCAGTGGCATTGCCACAATTCTTATCTACTCATAGAGGCCATAACATTCTTAGTCAATTTTAATTATAATAATCTGGCATTATAAACTATTTTTGTTAGCAAGGTAAGATAATGACATACCTAGGATTTTCTATTGGGAGGTTAGTATAAGTATAATATTAGTACAATACAATCAATGAGGCCAGTAAAATTGAGTTCGTCAATAGTAATATTAGAATATGAGATAAAATGAGATGAGAATTGAAAGACTAACTCCTATTGCTTTTATAGTTTGATATAGCTATCAGTTATTTGTTGTTATTTCATTGGATTGACAGTTGGTCAAAGGTACTTAGGCAGGCTAATAAAAGATAGAATAGAAAGTGATACTTAGCCTGGTAGCTGCTGCACTACAAACCTCTATCACCCCCCAGGCAATTAAGGAAGAGGGGTAAGTGGATGGCCCCTACTCCCCCCACATATACCACTGGGATAAAAGTCATATTTCCTAGTCACAATAATGAATAGACAGTAAGTTAGTACTATATATAATATATTAGCATTAATTTAACATTGCAAACAAAAATTTAGCATTTAATTTAGTGTTCTAGATATGTTTTTAGGCATTTAGCACTAATTCAATCCTGTAGATAAGTTTTTTAAATAATAGAAGCATGTTTCTATCACATTTTTTGTTGACAATTGCAAAATTAAAAAGATTAATCCTGCATGGGTATGTTACTACAATGAATAATTTGTTGTTCTAAATAATGACTTTCCTATCCTATTTAGGATGAGCTATACATGTGAATACAAGATAGATGAAACTCAACCTTGGGGGCAGACCCAATCTAGCTTAGCCAATGAGAGCAGTAAGGAGAGAGGTCAAAGATGGACGAAACTCAGCCTAGGGGGCAGGCCCAATCTGGCTCAGCCAATGAGAGAGCAGTAAGGTCAAAGTCAGACAGATGAAACTCAGCCTAGGGGCAATCTAGCATCTTGTATCTTGTAAAAATTGATGTATTTTAGATTTACTACTGTAAAGGCAAAAATTGCTAACTTTACTACTTACGAAGAGTAGACAAACGCATTTTTGTGTGCGAACTCTACCATTAGTTATTCTACTTCATCAAAAAATCCATCCAAATCAATTTTAGTTACAGTTTTGAATCTGCATTGGCTTAAATTCCTATAATTTCTTATGCAACAAATACTGAATTTCGTCTGAGGATTGTTGACAAATTCTCGGAGACAATTTTCTTTCTGGAGAAAGTACCTTTTCAAATAGAGAAATCATGTTCAATCTCAGCTTGAATTTAGCGGTTTTCCAGCCAGCATGGGCTTTCGTGCTTAATCAGTCAGGTTGTGTTATTTTGCACTTAACTGTAGGCTCACTCCTGAATCGAAATGGCGAATGGAAATAAATTTTTTTGCTCTGATTATTGTTGGCTGTAAAATTAATTTTAAATTGAAGTGACTGTCAATGCCAAAGATTAAGGCTAAGCTTTTATCTTTTAATAATTATCCTAATTTGTTTTTAGTGAAACAAACTTTCAGACCAACAATTATTTTCAATTAATCGTAGAAACTAAGGAGCCAAGTTAGAGATGTACGAGAAATGAGAAATGAGAATACAAAATTAAAAACAAAACAGAACTTCTGTAAGGTGGGATAGTTTGTTGACATGTCTAAGAGATTTCTGAGAACTAATCAGAATTTCGTAAGGAGATGAGATCTCAGAGCTAAGTAGACTGAGCAAAAGCTCACGACAAAGAGACTCATCTCTGCACAAACACCGGCCGTGCGGCTTAATTTTTTGACCAAAACTGCGAACTTACCTATAACAACAAATATTACAAAATTGTAGGTAAACAGCAGGAGTAACTATAATGCCTCGTCATATAATTAGTACTCCGCATTTTTTCGGGTAGGCAGGATCGACCGGGTGTTGCGCAGAGTGTGCAAAATCCCCAAAAGTTAAGTCTATGACTGAGGTATTAATCATACTGACCCTAGTATGAGTTCTTGGTTTATTTGCTCACATTTTGCATTCTTAGTTTTTGCTCAATTTAATTCTTACGGTTTCTCCTCAGAATTAGCATCAATCATCATTGATTTCATGCCGCCTCCTACAGATCAGCTGTCTGAGTTTCTATCGGCGGTTCCCGCCGACGATTCCCGCTTAGCAGACGCGGCCGCTTTTATCTCCCAACTTCCCGCCGATGCTCGGGTCGCCCTGGTGACGTCGGGCGGCACCAAAGTGCCATTGGAAGCTCAGACGGTGCGTTTTATCGACAATTTCAGCGTTGGCAGTCGGGGCGCCCTGTCTGGTGAAGCGTTTCTGAGGCGCGGCTATGCGACCATTTTTCTGCACCGGCAGGGCTCCATGCTGCCGTTTGCGCACCGGCTGCCTCCGGCGGAGCAACTGCTGGGTCGATTGCTGGTCCCCGATAGTCAGGTTGGCGGGCTTGTCTATGGCTTTGTTTCGGTTGTCTATGGCTTTGTTTCTGTTGTCCATGGCTTTGTTTCTGCTGTCTATGGCTTTGTGTCTGTTGTCTATGGCTTGTTTCTGTTGTCTATGGCTTTGTTTCTGCTGTCTATGGCTTTGTGTCTGTTGTCTATGGCTTGTTTCTGTTGTCTATGGCTTTGTTTCGGTTGTTTATGGCTTTGTTTCAGTTGTCTATGGCTTTGTTTCAGTTGTCTATGGCTTTGTTTTGGTTGTTTATGGCTTTGTTTCGGTTGTCTATGGCTTTATTGCTTTTGTGATGGAGTTTGTGATAGGGTTGTCTATGGCTTTGTGATGGGGTTGTCTATGACTTTGTGATGGGGTTGTCTATGGCTTTGAGCCGTTGTTGCTGGCTTTGGGTCGTTATGCTACGTTTGTCTGGTCACCCACCGATCTCCCGCACAGGTCGGCGTGGCATTCCAACCCGATTACCGGCCGGAGATCGCCAGTCTATTGAAAGAGTACCGTCAATTAGCTGGACCGAATCGCCTGCTGCTGGTGCCGTATGTCACTGTGCAGGAGTACCTCAGCCTGCTGCACCGGCTGGCCGAACTGCTGGCACCCCTGTCCGGCCGGGTCCTGCTCTACCTGGCCGCTGCCGTATCGGACTTCTACGTGCCGTCTGGCAGCCTGCCGGAGCACAAGATCCAATCCTCGGCTGGTGAGCCCAGCATCCGGCTGCATCTGGTGCCGAAACTGCTGGGCAACCTGGTTAGGGAGACTGTGCCGGGGAGTCTCGTGGTAAGCTGTTTCTTGGAAATGTCTTTTAAATTGGACTCAGATGGTTCCTTTTAGAAGCGGATATCAAACTTGTCTGAAGTATTTATGTTTTTTGAACTTTAGTTTCTTGGAAAATTGAAAACAACACGTTGGAAAATTTTAAATTTTTGTTTTGTTAAAAAATCTTAAAGATAATGATGCCTGGGAATATCCCAAAAGCGAGTATTTTCTATTTTTTTCTTTAAACAGACAGTGGAGGCGCGTTTCTTAAAAATTATTAGTCTTATAGAGTTGTTTTTTACATATACTCGCTTTTATTAATTCCCCTAAAATGTACGTAAAAACCGAAATTGGAATTGTGTTTCTAAGAAATCGTGACTTCACTGTAAATCTTTCATTTCCATTTGAAGCTCTCCCAAGAAAATTTCTTAGGAATCGCCATTGGGGGATAAAACTTTGCTTTATATATTTAATTAATTTTTCCCTGATATCAGAAACTCTGAATATTTGCGATGTTTTTCTTAGAAACTCCGTCTCGAAGGATTAAAGAAGTTAGATTTCCTAGAAAAGCACAGCTTGACCTAATTGATTTTAAACTGGCCGAAAAACCTTCCGTGCAGGTGACGTTTAAACTGGAAACAGACGAGCGCTTGCTCAAAGGCAAAGCGGAAGGCGCCCTGGCTAATTACGGGCATCACGTGGTTGTAGCGAATTTATTGCAGAGTCGGCGGGAGATTGTGTGGCTCTACTGCCGCGGTGGCGACTGCAGGACTGTGCGCCGCAACGGGGCAGACGAGATTGAAGGAGACATTGTTGACTTTTTAGCCGATTATCATTGCAAGCACTTTTTCAAAAATTGATTTTTCTGTTTCACTGCGTCTATTTGGGCTTTTGCAGGAGGTCGCTGGAGGGTTGTCAGGGGTGTCGCTGGAGGGTTATCAGGGGTGTCGCTGGAGGGTTATCAGGGGTGTCGCTGGAGGGTTATCAGGGGTGTCGCTGGAGGGTTATCAGGGGTGTCGCTGGATGGTTATCAGGGGTGTCGCTGGATGGTTATCAGGGGTGTCGCTGGAGGGTTATCAGGGGTGTCGCTGGAGGGTTATCAGGGGTGTCGCTGGAGGGTTATCAGGGGTGTCGCTGGAGGGTTATCAGGGGTGTCGCTGGAGGGTTATCAGGGGTGTCGCTGGAGGGTTATCAGAGGTGTCGCTGGAGGGTTATCAGGGGTGTCGCTGGAGGGTTATCAGGGGTGTCGCTGGAGGGTTATCAGGGGTGTTGCTGGAGGGTTATCAGGGGTGTCGCTGGAGGGTTATCAGGGATGTCGCTGGAGGATTATCAAGGGTGTCGCTGGAGGGTTATCAGGGGTGTCGCTGGAGGGTTATCAGGGGTGTTGCTGGAGTGTTATCAGGGGTGTCGCTGGATGGTTATCAGGGGTGTCGCTGGATGGTTATCAGGGGTGTCGCTGGATGGTTATCAGGGGTGTCGCTGGAGGGTTATCAGGGGTGTCGCTGGAGGGACATTTTCCAAGGGCATCCTGCTATCATCTTTTAAATGATGTCATATAATATAATTAAGGTTTTGTTTGAAATTCCGAACTGAAATTAGCTGTTGAAACATGAATAAAAGCAGCACAATAGCACTCAAAAAATGCTACGAGCGTAGTTATTTTACTTGGTTAAATGAGAGCTATATTATTAGGCTGTCCCTTTTCTGCTTATATTTTTTCTTTTTCATCAATGATTTCATTTATGCTGATCTGACATGTCTGACATCTGACATCTATTCAATTTGTGACGTTTATCTTCAGTTGTCTATTTTTAACTCTTCTTTGTTTGTGAATAACACTTAAAGTTACGCTACAGAACAGGCCTCAAACTGGCCACTATTCCCAATGTACACTGACCCCACTCTTCCCCAGTGTACACTCGCGCCCGTCCCCCTCCTCATGCACATAAACCCCACTCTTCCCCAGTTTACACGCACTCCCCGTCCTACCCCCCAATTACACAGACTTCACTCTACCCTAGTGTACACTTGCGCCTCGTCCTACCTCCAATGTACACAGACTCACTCTACCCTAGTGTACACTCGCGCCTCGTCCTACCTCCAATGTACACAGACTCACTCTACCCCAGTGTACACTCACCCCCGTCCTAACCCCAATGTACACAGACTCACTCTACCCTAAGTGTACACTCGCGCCTAGTCCTACCCCCAATGAACACAGACTCCACTCTACCCCGTGTATACTCATCCTATTCTGCTCTTAGTTTGCACGCTCGTTACTCATGTTACTCGTTACTCGTTGCAGCACGGTACTCACTCCCCCGTAATCTCCCTAGCCCTTCCCCCCCCCCTACAATATCTATGTTCGATATTAAAACCATGAACACCTGAACTCATCAAGTTGAAAGGCAATAATCGCATTTGGGATTCAACTGTTATTCGGGAACAACATCCGTTTCGCTTTAAAACCGTGTAAACATTTTCCAGAAATAAATTTTTTAAAGCAGCTAGCTGCCGTCTTTAATCAAATATGTTTCATCAATTTAGTGATTTAATTTTCTTGTTCAAATTATGAGTTCAAAAACATGTTTTTTTATTATGAAAAACAGCAAATGCTTTGCTTGTGTGTGCGTTTTTTTCTGTTTCACTGCGATCCAAACGACTGTACTCTGCTGGAGACAGCTCTAAGAGGCCTCCAGCTACAGGTGCACAGCTTCCAGCTAACACAGTCCCAGCTACAGGTGCACAGCTTCCAGCTAACGCAGTCCCAGCTACAGGAGCACAGCTTTCAATTTACACTCCAAAAGCTAAAAATATGAAAAATAATACACAAACCAGTACCTTGGGCTTATCGTGCATCAATTAGCTGCTCCGTCGGGGTACTCAATTTATAATAAAAGCGGCTCTAAACTGGCTTTGCTAGGTGCGACAAAAAAGGCTAATAACTACCATTGGCATTTTTATTGCCATGAATAGGGCCTTGTTTATTGCCCCTGACACTCTGATCAGCTTTAGGTGTGTTGAAATATTGTCTGCCCTTTTCAAAAGCTAAAACTGCGCCAACCCTCTGACGTGTTAGCTCTCTGCATTGGGGTAGATAGATTAGATAGATTAGATAGATAAATAGATAGATAGATAGATAGATGGATAGATAGATAGGTAGATAGTTAGATAGATAGATAGATAGATAGATAGATAGATGGATAGATAGATAGGTAGATAGTTAGATAGATAGATAGATAGATAGATAGATAGATAGATAGATAGATAGATAGATAGATAGATAGATAGATAGATAGATAGATAGATAGATAGATAGATAGATAGATGGGCGCGGTAAGCGCTTTTATCCAGAGGAACTACCTGCTGGAACCAGCCATGCCGAACGAAAATCAGACTACTCAAGTAGTGCAAAAGAGTGCGAGCAACTACCGAGAAATCTAATTTTCGTAACCGCTCCGGTGCAGGTCCTGGCAATAGATAGATAGATAGATAGATACATACATAGATAGATAGATAGATAGATAGATAGATAGATAGATAGATAGATAGATAGATAGATACATAGATACGAGCTTAGATAGATACTATGTATCCTTGATCGAAAGCAGCTAAGTGGCCCATTAGCTACTCATCTCAACAGTAATTTATGACCTGCTCCATCAGGGCTACTCTGATCCGGTCTGGTGATTGATGGAATCGCTCGAGCTCACTGCTTCTACCGCGAGTTGCACCTCGCTGCTTCTTCATAAATGCCAGGCTCCGGCTCGCAAGCCGAAGTTGATCCGCCGTGCACTTTGAAGGATTCCTTTGGCATTGCATTTAGCCAATGCGTCTCATTCCTGATCTCAATAAGAAGCTTAATAAGCAAGAGTAGGTCTGCTGCTGCTAATGCAGGATGAATTATCGTCTATTTTTATTTTTCGTTAAGTTCACTCTGCAGCCAAACTTGCGCATTGATTTGGAATCCGCGTACCAAAGCGCTGGCTTAGTTAGGGAAAATCTGGGCCGGACTTGATGCAAATTTGGTCATGCTTTTCGCTCCCACTGCGCCCTCTTAAAATGGATTTATACTCATAATGCCTGTTTAGTTCGCGCTGAAGTTTCAGTTTTAATGACGAAAAGATAAGGGCGTATTACAGTATTTGCGCGACCGTGATGGAGTCGAAGATTAGTCTTTAATCAGTTTTTATCTTATAAATGTAGTGTAGCACTCAGGCAGCTCATATAGTAGGATGTCGGATGTAGGATTTGTGCTGTTGCTGTCAATCAAGTCATAAATTTCGGAGTCGAATAAGCATGCGTTGCAAATTTCAACTAGCTGAGAAATGGGGTTGAATAGCGCTGTTTGGTGAAGGATGCTAACTAGTTTGCAGCTGCAAAGTACCTGCCGTTAAATGAAGTGGTGGGCGTCACTAGCTAATGTGCGGCATTGGATATGTGGTTGTGGGCGTCACTAGCCAATGTGCGGCATTGGATATGTGGTTGTGGGCGTCACTAGCCAATGTGCGGCAGTGGATATGGGGTTGTCGGCGTCGCTAGCTAATGTGCGGCTGTGGATATGGGGTTGTCGGCGTCACTAGCTAATGTGCGGCTGTGGATATGGGGTTGTCGGCGTCACTAGCTAATGTGCGGCTGTGGATATGGGGTTGTCGGCGTCACTAGCTAATGTGCGGCTGTGGATATGGGGTTGTGGGCGTCACTAGCTAATGTGCGGCAGTGGATATGGGGTTGTGGGCGTCACTAGCTAATGTGCGGCAGTGGATTGGGGTTGTGGGCGTCACTAGCTAATGTGCGGCAGTGGATATGGGGTTGTGTGCGTCACTAGCCAATGTGCGGGTGTGAAAATGGGTCGGTGGGCGTCACTAGCCAATGTGCGGGTGTGAAAATGGGTCGGTGGGCGTCACTAGCTAATGTGCGGGTGTGAAAATGGGGTGGTGGGCGTCACTAGCCAATGTGCGGGTGTGAAAATGGGTCGGTGGGCGTCACTAGCTAATGTGCGGGTGTGAAAATGGGTCGGTGGGCGTCACTAGCTAATGTGCGGGTGTGAAAATGGGGTGGTGGGCGTCACTAGCTAATGTGCGGGTGTGAAAATGGGGTGGTGGGCGTCACTAGCTAATGTGCGGGTATGAAAATGGGGTGGTGGGCGTCACTATGGGATTTGTGCGACGTAACAACTACTAACCAAATCTTGTATCGCATATGTGCTAGTCAAAACTTTTGTCTTTAACTCTAAGAATTCGCCGTTCAAAACTAATTCTCAGTTTGGTTGTCAGCGCGCTGTTGACCCTGCATTGTGCTGGGCGTTTCCCTCCGCAGGCGCAACAGGCGGCAGAGGTCCCACCGGAACTGCCGGTTGCCCAAACAGTAGATGAGGATGTTCAAGCAGCTGTCCAGCAGAGTGCCAAACTTGGACAGGCCGACGATCAGCGCGTCCAGCTGACCGTTCAGGACGCGACCGTCGAGCACCTTGCTCAATAGAAGCGGACTCTCCAGTACGAGGAAGGCGGCGCAGAGCACAATCACGAGCAAGTTGGTTCGGGACGACCGGGATCCGGATTTCGGCGGCGGTTGCTGCTGTTTCTGCTGAAGCGGCTGCATACCGTCAACGCTGTTTAGGAAGGATTGAAAAGCAAATAGTGCATTTTTATAGGAAAAACAGTCCAAAATCAAATTCCACCCAACGGAAGTTTCTTGTCCACCTCGTCGGTAGTATCATTGCCGACCCACCAAAAGTATCATGTCCACCCCACCAAAATTCTCATATTTATCTCACTGGAAGTACCTTGTCCACCTCACTGGAAGTATCATTTCCACCCTACCGGAAGTCTCTTGTCCACCCCACCGGAAGTATCTTGTCCACCCCACCGGAAGTATCATGTCCACGCCACCGGAAGTATCATGTCCACGACACCGTAGGTATGATTTCCACCCCACCGGAAGTATCATTTCCACCCTACCGGAAGTCTCTTGTCCACCCCACCGGAAGTATCTTGTCCACCCCACCGGAAGTATCATGTCCACGCCACCGGAAGTATCATGTCCACGACACCGTAGGTATGATTTCCACCCCACCGGAAGTATCTTGTCCACCCTATCGGAAGTATCTTGTCCACCCCGCTGGAAATGCCCACCCCAGGACTCACATCTGCTCACTCGCCGCTGCCGCTTTCATCCGCTTGCCAGTGAGCAGTCGCTGCTTCTCTCGCCGGCGCCGATGAAGCCCGGTCAGGATGCAGACGCTGAAGCAGCAGACAGCGGCAATGGGGCCTCCGGTCTGGAACAGCAGCAGTCCAGCAATGTTGTAGGCGTTGTTGAAGTGCACGGAGGCGTCCCGGCCCAGCCGACTGTTCAACGAGTCCAGACTGAAGCCACCCTCGTCTCGCTGGCACAGCACGCAGCTGAAGTAGAACAATCTCGGCAGCGAAACAATCAAAGCCGTTGTCATGACAACCGACAGCAAGGCGCGCACCCGCCCGGCTCTGCTGAACAGCCTGCGCTCCGGCGGCTGCATTGCCCGGCAGACGGCCTCGTAGCGCAGGGCGGAGATCGTCACCACCATCCAGTTGCGTCCGATGTGGGCGGCCGTCTGCAGCACGATGAGGACGTTCACCAGCGAGCACAGGGCGATGCCGCCGAGCAGGCTGGCCGAGGACAGCCGGCCGGTGAACGCCGAGTACTCCATCGCGTGGTAAAGCAAGAAAAAGGCGTGGAAAACAATCTCCAGCAGTGAGAGCACCTTCAACAGGTGCACAACCGTCTTCTGAAGGCGGCCTCCGCCGGCGCTGTTGCGTCGCTCCTGTTGGCGCCGGAACACGGCGAAGGACAGCGAGTTGAGGAGGACGCTGAGCGCGTTGAGAGCGCCGAAGGTGGCAGAGAATGGCAGCAGAGTTTTTGCAACTCGGCAGTTTCGAGCGCTGGCAGCGGTGCAGAACTGCGGGTCGCCAAGGCAGACCAGCGGGTCCAGCTGCTTGGGGACGAACAGCCACGGCTGGCTGATCAGGAGCTCCGTCTGGTTGTTAGCGCAGCCCCCGCCGTCGAGGACACCTTCAGCGCTGCTGCTGTTGTCGCTAATAGCTGTCTCTGTCAAGCTAGACTCGCAGGACATGATCTGTTTGATCCGGTCTGTCTGCAGTAGCTGTTGCGAGCTTCACGGGCAAGCTGGTCTGGGTAGTTCTGGGACTGAGGATTGAGAGTTTGGCGGGATCTGGGGGACTGGCTTGAGATATACTGGCTGAGAAGATTGCGCCAGCCAATCACGTCTGGGCAGTGATGGAGGATTGACGGAGCTTTTCATCGGAACTGGTTGATTACTTGACTCATTCTCTGTGCAAACGACAAATGCGGAGTTCAACTGACTCATCAACTGCTCACCGAAGAGCCCCTGATTCTTTGGACACCAGGACACTATGAGCTACTAAACTCGTAGGACAGTAAGACACTAGTAAACTAAGGCACTTAGACACTGGGACACTAGAACGCTAGGACAATAGGATACTAAAGCAATAGGACACTATAGGACATTAGTAAACTAGGACACAAGTAAAATAAGACACAAGGACACTAGGACACTAGAACAGTCTTCATCTGACCATCTTGTTAGGCTTATTGATGTCAGGATGTATTTATTGTATGATGTATCCTGTTAGACGTGGGAGTCACCTGTTAATCTACTGGGTCTTTCGTTAGACAGGCAAAGCACCTGTTATATAGGACAGTCACTGTTAGATGGACAGTCACCTGTTCAATAGGACAGTCACTGTTAGACAGGGCAGTCACCTGTTAGATACCGGTAGGAGAGTCACCTGTTAGACAGGAGAGTTACCTGTTAGAAAGGACAGTCACTGTTAGATAGGACATTCACCTGTTAGACAGGAGAGTTACCTGTTAGACAGGACAGTCACTGTTAGATAGGACATTCACCTGTTAGACAGGACAGTTACCTGTTAGATAGAACAGTAACCTGTTAGACAGGACAGTTACCTGTTAGATAGGATAGTTAGCGGTTTGATAGGACAGCTACCTGTTAGAAAGGATAGTTACCTGTTAGACAGAACAGTTACCTGTTAGGCAGGATAGTTACCTGTTAGATAGGATAATTACCTGTTAGATAGGATAGTTACCTGTTAGACTACATGGTCTTCTGTACTTGAGTTCAGAATTTAGTAATTAGATCAGAGACAACTTAGAGACACATTTCGCACCTAATTTATCAGTAACATAATCAGGCTTAGTTATCCATTCTCCTTATCTGTGCAGCAGCATCTCTAACCATAATTGATGAAGTTCTAGCTAAGCCTCACCCACGCACTTGACCCAGTCATGTCTGACAGATTTTTATCTTTGAGACACCGTCTCATTAATGAGCATAACGTCTATTTTCATCTGACAATCAGAGTCTGACTTCTTGTCAGAGTCAGGCGCCAAATATTCTACGAGTATTCGACTGATGTAAAAGGTTTTTCGTTCTCCTGACCGAACTTATGACTGACCTTTGGACGACAGCTGACTACTGTGTTTAGGGTGAGCACTCCATGTCCGAGTTTTTTTAGCCTTCTGCTGTAAGGTTAATGCTGAAGGCTGAAGGGATGCTGTAGGGGATTCTGTGGGGACTACTGTAGGGATTACTGTAGGGATTACTGTAGGGATTACTGTAGTGATTACTGTAGGGATTACTGTAGGGATTACTGAAGAAAAGATACTGTAGCATTTTCTGAAAAAACTACAGATAGTTATTTTTTTCGCCAGGGATGCTGATATAAAAGCTGTAAATGGAGTTGATTATTGTTTATTATTGTTTGATTATTGTTGATTGATTATTGTTTGATTATTGTTGATTATTGTTGCTTATTGTTTGATTATTGTTGATAATTGTTGATTATTGTTGATTATTGTTTGATTATTGTTGATTATTGTTGCTTATTGTTTGATTATTGTTGATAATTGTTGATTATTGTTGATTATTGTTTGATTATTGTTGATTATGGTTGATAATTGTTGATTATTGTTGATAATTGTTGATTATTGTTGATTATTGTTTGATTATTGTTGATTATGGTTGATAATTGTTGATTATTGTTGATTATTGTTGATTATTGTTGCTTATTGTTTGATTATTGTTGATTATTGTTGATTATTGTTGCTTATTGTTTGATTATTGTTGATTATTGTTGATTATTGTTGATTATTGTTGCTTATTGTTTGATTATTGTTGATTATTGTTGATTATTGTTTGATTATTGTTTGATTATTGTTGATTATTGTTTGATTATTGTTGATAATTGTTGATTATTGTTGATTATTGTTGATTATTGTTGCTTATTGTTTGATTATTGTTGATAATTGTTGATTATTGTTGATTATTGTTGATTATTGTTTGATTATTGTTGATTATTGTTGCTTATTGTTTGATTATTGTTGATAATTGTTGATAATTGTTGATTATTGTTTGATTATTGTTGATTATGGTTGATAATTGTTGGTTATTGTTGATAATTGTTGATTATTGTTTGATTATTGTTGATTATGGTTGATAATTGTTGATAATTGTTGATTATTGTTGATTATTGTTGCTTATTGTTTGATTATTGTTGATTATTGTTGATTATTGTTGATTATTGTTGCTTATTGTTTGATTATTGTTGATTATTGTTTGATTATTGTTGATTATTGTTGCTTATTGTTTGATTATTGTTGATTATTGTTGATTATTGTTGATTATTGTTGATTATTGTTGCTTATTGTTTGATTATTGTTGATTATTGTTGATTATTGTTGCTTATTGTTTGATTATTGTTGATTATTGTTTGATTATTGTTGATTATTGTTGCTTATTGTTTGATTATTGTTGATTATTGTTGATTATTGTTGATTATTGTTGATTATTGTTGATTATTGTTGCTTATTGTTTGATTATTGTTGATTATTGTTGCTTATTGTTGCTTATTGTTTGATTATTGTTGATAATTGTTGATTATTGTTGATTATTGTTGATTATTGTTGATTAGGGATTTGAAGCAGATGGCAATTGCAGGCATTCAATCAAATAGATTTTAAAGCCTTTCTCAGTCACTGCAAGGCCTGAGCAGGCAGGTCTGGGTAGTCAGTATTTTTCACCTAACGCATGGCTTCACTGCCATAGGCAATGCAGAAATCGCTGGTAGGGGTGGGGACTGTTTATTCACAGAACAATGCTATTGTAAATTCGTAAATTCGACTCAGTGTATTGGTATTCTCTGTCACTGACAGGCATTTTCAGCTCTCTGCTGCTCAGTCTTGCCTGCAGTGCCAGCCTTTTTAGGAAATGTTCACGGACTAGAACACTGGGACACTAGGACACTAGGACAATAGGACACTGGGACACTAGGACACTGGGACACTAGGACACTAGGACACTAGGACACTAGGACACTAGGACAATAGGACACTGGGACACTAGGACACTAGGACACTGGGACACTAGGACAATAGGACACTGGGACACTAGGACACTAGGACACTGGGACACTAGAACACTAGGACAATAGGACACTGGGACACTAGGACACTAGGACACTGGGACACTAGGACAATAGGACACTAGAACACTAGGACACTAGGGCACTGGGACACTAGGTCACTAGGACACTGGGACACTAGGACACTATAGGCACTGGGACACTAGGACACAGGGACACTAGGACACTAGGACACTAGGACACTAGGACACTGGGACGCTAGGGCACTGGGACACTAGGGCACTGGGACACTGGGACACTAGGACACTGGGACACTAGGGCACTGGGACACTGGGACACTAGGACACTGGGACACTGGGACACTGGGACACTAGGACACAGGGACACTAGGACACTAGGACACTAGGACACTAGGACACTAGGACACTGGGACGCTAGGGCACTGGGACACTAGGGCACTAGGACACTGGGACACTAGGACACTGGGACACTAGGGCACTGGGACACTGGGACACTAGGACACTGGGACACTAGGACACTGGGACACTAGGACACTGGGACACTGGGACACTGGGACACTAGGACACTAGGACACTGGGACACTAGGACACTGGGACACTAGGACACTGGGACACTGGGACACTAGGGCACTAGGACACTGGGACACTAGGACACTAGGACACTGGGACACTAGAACACTGGGACACTAGGACACTGGGACACTAGGACACTGGGACACTAGGACACTGGGACACTAGGACACTGGGACACTGGGACACTGGGACACTAGGACACTGGGACACTGGGACACTAGGACACTGGGACACTGGGACACTAGGACACTGGGACACTGGGACACTAGGACACTGGGACACTGGGACACTAGGACACTGGGACACTGGGACACTGGGACACTGGGACACTAGGACACTAGGACACTGGGACACTGGGACACTAGGGCACTGGGACACTAGGACACTGGGACACTGGGACACTGGGACACTGAGACACTAGAACACTAGTCACTAGCACACTAGAACAATAGAACAATAGAACAAAATATGTACACTACTCTACTTACGCTTGATAAACTAAGTAGTCTGCATTGCGTGTGTGAATTAGAACATTTTTTCCAGGCTCGTGTACATGTAAATTATAACTGTATTATACAACTTTTATTATTACTATGACTATTACTATGAGCCCCAAAGAAATGCGGAAGCGCGCGGAATCGAACTCAGGGGTCGCGGCGCGAGAGTCGGACGCGTTCACCGCTGAGCTGCTCCGCCCCCATAAGCGCAGTGTATTTTGTGTCAATTTATTTATTGTTGAACCTCAGACGAACAAGAAAGCAAATTGTTCAATAGCTGCTGCCAGTAACAGCAATAACAAATCAGCATTTTCATCCGAAAAATTTACAAGAAAGTTTGCGTATGATTGCCGCTGGAGTCCAAATACAAAGTGCGCTGGTGTTGCCGCTTCAGCTTCGGTCTGTCAATGCCGGCTGATACTGACTCTGCTGTTGATGGCAGATTTGGGGCGAGCCTGCTGCTGCAATTGTGATCAAAATTGCCGAGTGGGACCGTCAGTCTGTCTGTCTGTCTGTCTGTCTGTCTGTCTGTCTGTCTGTCAGTCTGTCCGTCTGTCTGTCTGTCTGTCTGTCTGTCTGTCTGTCTGTCTGTCTGTCTGTCTGTTTGTATGTCTGTCTGTCCGTCTTTCTGTCAGATAAATCAGATAGAAATAGCAGATAAAAATTTAAGCAACACACCTTGAAGACAGGGTCTCTTGTTGCTGTTGCTGCTGCTGCTGCTGCAGCTCCCATGGGTCGCTTACACTGGAGTCGGGTCTGCTAGTTTTGTCGCTTTGATCGGCAGGCCTCGTCTCCAGCGTCTGGCTGACGATGGTCATGCAGGTCTTCGATGGCGGCATGCGCGACTGGAATTGGCGGTGCAGATTGTGTCTGTCACTAGCCTGTGTCTGTCTGTCTATCTGTCTGTCTGTCTGTCTTTCTGTCTGTCTGTCTGTCTGTCTGTCTGTCTGTCTGTCTGTCTGTCTGTCTGTCTGTCTGTCTGTCTGTCTGTCTGTCTGTCTGTCTGTCTGTCTGTCTGTCTGTCTGTCTGTCTCTCCGACTTGCCTCCGTCCGAGCCTCGGCAGCCCCCACCTCATCCTGCTCCCACACTCGATCCAGAGTGTCGGGCCCGCAAGTTCCGGGTGATCTCAACTGATGAAGCTCCATTGGCAGCTGGGCACTTATTGGCCTAGCCGTTGCCATGGCGACAGACTTGAGTCCAGCTGATCGATGGCGAAAGGCAGATCCTTTTCGCCGCAAGTAGAGGCACTGCATGCAAGGGAGAGAGATGTACAGCACTGCAGTGCCCACCAGAATTACGAAATGACACTTAATAATTATGAATTATTGTTTAATTTACTCGCATACCGTACTATCCTTCACCCAAAAGCAGAAATCGACAAAAATGTGAATGGAGGCCTCCTCAAGGAATCCTCAGAAGACACGTTAGAAATTATACATGTAATCATCATCTCTTTCGTAACAGGGGTAATGAAGGGAGAGATACGAAGACAGATACTCATAGAGAGGAGAGATAGAGAGGGAGAGATAGCAAGGAGAGATAGAGAGGAAGAGATAGAGAGGGAGAGATAGCAAGGAGAGATAGAGAGGAGAGATAGAGAGGAGAGATAGAGAAGAGAGATAGAGAGGGAGAGATAGAGAGGAGAGATAGAGAGGGAGAGATAGAGAGGAGAGATAGAGAGGGAGGGATAGAGAGGAGAGATGGAGAGAGATAGAGAGGAGAGATAGAGAGAGAGAGAGGGAGAGATAGAATGAGAGATAGAGACAGAGGAGAGCTGAAAACCCGCGAGGCAAATGCTGATCCAGCACTCGGCACAAGCCCAGTCCCCACTTTGGCGAAACACACAATCTCCTGGTCAATTTTCCAGAATGAATAGACCTAAGACCAACGGCACAGTTTGCAACGCTAAAATGCATTGAATCGAAAGATTTTGAGCTTTTCAGCACTATAGAGAACACGCTGGATTCAATCAGTCAGTGTGACTGTAGCAAACCCCCCGGCCATCTGGACCCGCCTCTCCTAGTCTGTCCGATTACCGGCTGGGAATTCAATTTAGCCTTGGCCTTGGCCTGCGGGTATGCAGTTGAGTTCGCTGTGACCGAACTGGGCGCAAACAAAAAACCTGGTTCCGTACATGCGGCATACGCATTAGGGATTGAGTATTGAGGAGGGGGGCAGGGAGGCGCGGCAGAGGCTGACTAACAAATGATGGATGAGAAATGCATTAGTTTGGCTGCAACGGCCCGCGCCGTGTCCTGCCGTAGGCCTCTGCCGACGGGGATCTCGGGTCTTAGTAGGGCCGAGTTGTGACTCGCTAAGTCTGCCAGCTGAGACTGTTTACTGGGGCAAATTCTAGGAAAATTTACTTCTGAAAAGAACTGTTAGACAGGAGTGTCTTCTGTTAGAAAGGAGTGTCTTCTGTTAGATAGGGGTGTCTTCTGTTAGATAGGGGTGTCTTCTGTTAGATAGGGGTGTCTTCTGTTAGATAGGGGTGTCTTCTGTTAGATAGGGGTGTCTTCTGTTAGATAGGGGTGTCTTCTGTTAGATAGGGGTGTCTTCTGTTAGACAAGTGTCTTCTGTTAGATAGGGGTGTCTTCTGTTAGATAGGGGTGTCTTCTGTTAGACAAGTGTCTTCTGTTAGATAGGGGTGTCTTCTGTTAGATAGGGGTGTCTTCTGCTAGACAGGGGTGTCTTCTGTTAGATAGGAGTGCCTCCTGTTAGACAGGAGTGTCTTCTGTTAGATAGGGGTGCCTTCTGTTAGACAGGAGTGTCATCTGTTAGACAGTAGTGTCTTCTGTTAGACAGGGGTGTCTCCTGTTAGACAGGAGTTTCTTCTGTTAGACAGTAGTGTCTTCTGTTAGACAGGGGTGTCTCCTGTTAGACAGGAGTGTCTCCTGTTAGACAGAAGTGTCTACTGTTAGACAGGGGTGTCATCTGTTAGACTGGAGTGTCTACTGTTAGACAGGGGTGTCATCTGTTAGACTGGAGTGTCTACTGTTAGACAGGGGTGTCATCTGTTAGACTGGAGTGTCTTCTGTTAGACAGGGGTGTCTCCTGTTAGACTGGAGTGTCTTCTGTTAGACAGGGGTGTCTTCTGTTAGACAGGGATGTCTTCTGTTAGACAGGAGTGTCTTCTGTTAGACAGGGGTGTCTTCTGTTAGACAGGGGTGTCTTCTGTTAGACAGGAGTGTCTTCTGTTAGACAGGAGTGTCTTCTGTTAGACAGGAGTGTCTTCTGTTAGACAGGAGTGTCTTCTGTTAGACAGGAGTGTCTTCTGTTAGACAGGAGTGTCTTCTGTTAGACAGGGGTGTCTTCTGTTAGACAGGGGTGTCTTCTGTTAGACAGGAGTGTCTTCTGTTAGATAGGAGTGTCTTCTGTTAGACAGGAGTGTCTTCTGTTAGACAGGAGTGTCTTCTGTTAGACAGGAGTGTCTTCTGTTAGACAGGAGTGTCTTCTGTTAGACAGGAGTGTCTCCTGTTAGATAGGAGTGTCTTCTGTTAGACAGGGGTGCCTCCTGTTAGACAGGAGTGTCTCCTGTTAGACAGGGGTGTCTTCTGTTAGACAGGTGTGCCTCCTGTTAGACAGGGGTGTCTTCTGTTAGACAGGTGTGTCTCAAGGACTACTCAAGTAACATATAGGACGCAACACTCGAACTTTTTCGCCGAAAAATACACTACAGAGATAGGAGGTTTTAATTTTTTCAGCACAAAAAATGTTACTGCTTTTGATAGGAGACAGATCCAGTGTTCATCTTTTGATATGTTGTGCCTTTCTTATTGCTCTATCGATATTCATAAAGCTTTTTGTTCAGAAATAGTTTTAAAGGTAGGTTTCTCCATGAAAATACACTACGGAGATGGGAAATTTCACGATTTTCAACACTAAAACAGTGATTGGGTCTCTTAACAGTGTCAGAGAAAGTTCTAATCACACTATTTTGTGCCTCACATGCTGCTCTAACGACGAATTAATCGATTTTTCATCTTAAATTGGTCTTTTTGGAAAAAACGTTTAAAATAATGACGTCTTCTGTTAGACAGGTGTGTCTTCTGTTAGACAGGTGTGTATTCTGTTAGACAGGTGTGTATTCTGTTAGACAGGTGTGTCTTCTGTTAGACAGGAGTGCCTTCTGTTAGACAGGGGTGTCTTCTGTTAGACAGGGGTGTCTTCTGCTAGACAGGGGTGTCTTCTGTTAGATAGGGGTGTCTTCTGTTAGATAGGAGTGTCTCCTGTTAGACAGGAGTGTCTCCTGTTAGACAGGAGTGTCTCCTGTTGGACAGCAAGGAGAGCAGGCAGGGAACTCACCCGGCAGACAACGCTGCAGACCAGTGACGCGATCAGCAGCAGCAGGAAGGCCACGGAGATGGCCACAACAACAGGATTGATGGCCTCATTGATGAAGATGAGAATCAGCGGCGTCAGAATCAGCGCCAACACTTGGACAACAAAAATGATTACTGTGCGGCAGAGGTTGCCGTCCAGGCAGCACCCGGATCTCCTGTGTCGGCGGCCTGATGGCATCGAATGGCAGACAGTCGGTTGTGCAGGATGTCGCCCGAAATCACTTCCTGACTAGTTTCCAGGAACCAGAAGTTTTATCCTGCGCCTTGCCGGGAACAAACTGACGCGGACAGCCAATGAGGATCCCCTCTCCCCCTCCAGATCCGAATGACCCGCGCGAGCTTGCATTTTCCTCTCCGGATCCGAAAGTACGAAATTCGCAATCCCCAAGAGCTACGCCCGCTGGTGTCGCTGCCTTACTCCTCTCCGTAGCTGTTTCTCTGCCAGTCTCGCTTAGAAATCCCCTCACTCGACTATAATCCCGCTGCGCGAGGACACCCCCCACCCCTCACAAGCTTCGGTTTACCTCTTCCTGTCCTCAGATCTTCTTTGTTTAAATGAGGCAACAGGCCTGAAAAATCTGCCGATAGACGCGTTGGCGAGAAAAGAAATTTAGGAGGCACAGAGAATGCAGAGGTTCAACGTTGTATGTTCTATTTTCAATCCACTGCAAACAGTTCCACCCTTCCTGCCTGCAAGTTTGGACTGCCAAACTGCGCCGTTTCTGTGACCCCCCGTTCTTGGTTCCGATTCTGGCTTCATGGATTTAGGCCTGACCTCTCCCGGCCTCTCCCGGCCTCTCCCGCCCTCTCCCGGCCTCTCCCGTCCTCTCCCGCCCTCTCCCGGCCTCTCCCGGCCTCTCCCGCCCTCTCCCGCTCTCTCCCGTCCTCTCCCGCCCTCTCCCGGCCTCTCTTCCGGGCGACTGATCACCACCCGATCAAACTCTTCACTCTCTCCCGCCCTCTTCCGCTCTCTCCCTCTCTCTCTCCCGCTCTCTCCCTCTCTCTCTCCCGCTCTCTCCCGCTCTCTCCCGCCCTCTCCCGCTCTCTCTCGCTCTCTCCCTCTCTCTCTCCCGCTCTCTCCCTCTCTCTCTCCCGCTCTCTCCCGCTCTCTCCCGCCCTCTCCCGCTCTCTCCCGCTCTCTCCCTCTCTCTCTCCCGCTCTCTCCCTCTCTCTCTCCCGCTCTCTCCCGCTCTCTCCCGCTCTCTCCCGCTCTATCCCTCTCTCTCCCGCCCTCTCCCGCTCTCTCCCGCTCTCTCCCGCTCTCTCCCGCTCTCTCCCGCTCTCTCCCGCTCTCTCCCGCTCTCTCCCGCTCTCTCCCGCTCTCTCCCGCTCTCTCCCGCCCTCTCCCGCCCTTTCCCACTCTTGTAGAGATCTCCAAACATGGTAGCCTACTAAAAGTAGTAAGATAAAACTATGAATACAAATTTAAAAATAGCTGTGCGTCATACTATATTTTTAGTAATACCAGTAATATCACGCAAACAGCGAGTGTCTATGCTATTGTCCGAAAAACCGGTTCTCGACATCTATTTTTAGAACTTCCAAATATGGTAAATGTCACCCTTTCACCCTTTTCACCCAAATCTCACCCTTTTCTATTCAAAAACCCCACCTGTCAAATAAAAGATTTCTTTCGTAAACTCATCAAAAAACCGGTTTTGAGCTCAAGGTCGACTCAAGGCCGA